>CM052095.1:11667712-11681100 GCA_028453745.1 Agapostemon virescens | reverse complement strand
CAAACGTTTTCTAAAGTAGGCCCAAAATTTTCTTAAAATTATTTTCCGCCTTAATCGCGCGTCTTCCCTCTGCGACGTTTTCAACAAATTCTGCAGTTTTCTCCTCCGCCTTTTTGCACTCTTCAACGTCTTCCTCAAGGTCCTATCGATCCTCCGCAAGGTTTAAACATTTTCGAAAGTGGCCGTAGAATTTTCATAAAATTGTTTTCGCGAACCATTCCCGGCTGCCGCGTGTTTGTCAAGCTCTAGGCAGACTGTGTGATCTTTTCGGCGAATTCTGCACTTTTCGCACACACTGCTGAATTTCTCCAAGCTTCCTCACTTTATTCCAAGTCCTCTTCTCTCTTCGGGTCCAACGAAACCTCTCGCAAAGTGCCGAACAATTTTTTAAAAAGCCAATACTTAAAAATAAAATCTCTCGATTAATTGCAAAATTCTCCTGGCACATTCATCTTTCTCCTCAACAACCCCAATTGTTCCCCCACGATAAAAACGTTCTACTTTCCGTCCATCCTCCGACAAATGCACATCGGATGCCGCAATAATCCATGTCGCCAGACGATTCGACGCGGGAACAACAATCGCGATGCCAATTATTCCCGCAAAAATTCGCCGCGGTCGAGATTCGCTGAAAAATTTATAATACACGGACACGCGCGGTCTGACGTGCGGCCTCGAACGAGGTGATATATTATTCGCGATAATGTAATGATAAATAGTTGGCGAAACGTGAAAGGGCATTATGATCCGATATCTTTTCGCAGGCCAGGCGCGCTGCGCTGCCGGAGATAAATAGAGCATTAATATTACAGCGGTAGCATGAGCTTCGGAGTACCATTCTCGCCGACACGTGTATCCAAACTTTTGAGGGATAGTTCCATGTAACCGACACCGTTCTGTAACCCGAGAGAGAGAGAGACGCAGAGAGGGAGAAAGCCGCGTTTAACGATTTAACTCCGCGTTTACTGCCTTTTATGCTGTTACGCCAGACGAAGCGTCGAACAGAGGAACGGAAAGCGCATTTATCGTGAGAAATAGAATAGTGCAAGCTTTATGCAGCAACTGATATCGTGCACGATCGTTGATAACTGTAGCAATACCGATAAATTAAATTAAAACCGCGAGATTGGTGAGAATACGTAACTTTAGATTCGACGAAACTCGCGATGGAATGTTGTTGCTGTTTTGCAGAAGTTTTGGAAAGGCGAATGTTGTACGTTTGTGGAAATAATGGAGATTGTAACGAGTGTGGGAGGGGAGGGGTGTGTCTTTATGTATTTGGTGAGAGAGGTCTTGGTTTGTCGAAGAATGTTCGATTAGGGGAATTTTTGGGTTCGATGGTGGGTATTTAAATTTTGATGAATTGATGTTTGGGAATAAGAATTTCGGGAGTAATTGTTTGTGAGATGGTTGTAGGGATTTGGAATGTTTGCTGGTACCGTGGTGCAGTGTGGGTACGACAGTGCAGAATTTTTGAAGGGATCTAGAATTTTAGAAGGAATCTAGAATTTTAGAATGAATAGTTTTCGAAGGAATCTAGAGTTTTCGAATGACTCTAAAGTTTTCGAATGAATCTAGAAGTTCAGATTGAATGCAGAATTTTAGAATGAATAGTTTTCGAAGGAATCTAGAGTTTTCGAATGGATCTACAAGTTCAGATTGAATGCAGAATTTTAGAATTAGTGTAGAATTCTGGACTAAAGGATTTCAGAAAGAATGCATAATTTAAAGAATAAAGAATCATCTGAGAATGAATGTAAACTTCTGGAATATTGAAAAATTTGAGAATGTAGAAGAATTTGAGTATAAATCTAGAATTTTAAGATGTAACAGAATTTGGGGATACAGAAAGATTTTGGAATAAATTGAAAATTTATTTAATACAGAAAAATCCAAGAATAGTGTTTGGGAATAAAGAATTTGAGAATACAGAAATATTTGCGAAGAAGAATATGTGGAATTAAGAAGGTGGTTCGAACGGTAAAAGGGTGGTGGTACAATTGGAAGGGGTTGTGAAATAAAATCGCTGAAAGTTAGAATCGACGTATTATTTTAAGATCTGTGATGCTCGAAGTGGTGCGCAGCAGCAATTAATTTACCCCGAAGGATAGAGGTACCAACATTTACGACCTCAACTTGAAATCGTTGGAACAAATGGAAGAAGACTGTCGACCGGTGTCCCCAAAGAATAAAAACACAGTGTTTTGTCTCTGTTAAACCGTCGAAAAACATCGACGCGGTTCTATCTCCGCGTATTTATTTCTTTTCACCGAGCCCGCAAACGTAACGATTCGCTCGATCCAGCGGAAAAAAAGAGTTTTCCTTCTGTGCAGCAATTTTATGGTTGGAAATTTGTTCAACGCAGCTCTCGAATGCGGTAACAATATTTTGTTGGCACACGAATCGAACGCGGACCGGTTTTGGTTCTGCCTCGAGCTAGTTTTGCGGCCGGGCTCGCGGAAAAAAAGGGAAAAAGAACAGCGCAGAAACACGTTTCAACCACAGAGAGATGCTGCTGTCGCTGCTTTTGTTAACGTTTTATCAAAGGCGGACAATGGTCTAATCATCGCGGTTCCTTTATGCAAATCAAAAATTGTCTCAAGCAAAGCCGAAGGTCGTCGGATGATGGTACAAAGCCGCTGTGAAACCTGTCTCAGTAACTTGCGCAACTATCATTTTTGCTTTTCTGATTCCTCTCAGAATTTCTCAACGTTATTACATCTCTCAATTTGTAACTCGCGTTTTACAACACCCACTGTGTCGCGCGGGCAGTAGAGAGCAGAGAAAGAGAGAAATGGGGAGAAACAAAAATATGGGGGATGGACAGAAATTGGAAACAGAGAGGGATGAGGGGAAAGAGAAATATGGGGGCAGAGGGATATAGGAAATAGAGGGATAGAGGGATATGGGGGATAGAGGGATATGGGGGATAGAGAGATATGGGGAAGAGAGAAAAATGGGGAAAAAGGGATGCGGGGGATAGAGAGTGATGGAGAAGAGAGATATGGAAAGAAAGGAATATGGGGGATAGAGGGATGTAGGGATAGAGAGATATGGGGATAGAGGGATATGGGGGATAGAGAGATATGGAAAAAAAGGAATATGGGGAATAGAAAAATATAGGAATAGAGGAATATGCGAAAGAGAGGGATTTGGGGGATAGAGAGACGGGGAAGGAAGGGTATACGGGGTGAAAGGTGCGAAAAAGAGAGAGAGGGGTGGATTTATAATTTCCCGACAAGTTTCATCCACTCTTTGGGATCAAACTGCAGAGGATCGTGGCCAAGCGGGAAGTCAAGCTCTCCGGGAAGCTAATCCTGATGAAACAGGTAAACGCGGAGATTAATCCGACCGCTTTGCAAAAATTCCGTCTCGTTATCCGCACTTGATCTACACTTAATCGGATGAGAACCGACGGCGTGTTTCCCGGTGCCAGTGAAGCGGCCGGGATATTTTTTTGCGGATTTCGCGAACGCCTGCTCGCAAATTTGCCGGTAAATATTAAACCTTTGCGTTAGGGGCTGTTTCAACTCCAACATTCAACGCGTCTCTTCTAACCGACAATTTTCGCATTCTATACGATCAAAATTGCCTCCTATGCTTGCGGAGCTTTTACTATTACTCCTTTTTGCAACAATAAAATTTTTAGAAATTTCTCAGGTGCAAATTTGCCGATGTGAAAATTGTTTTAAATAATATGGCAATTTTTAGCATCGCCTAAGAGTCACAATTCGAGCGTTGAATATTAAAAAGACAAACGTGGTCGTCTAAGCGATCGGACTCGCGGCTCCTAAATTAACTGTTCGTCGAGTAAATTGTTAACGTTTACAGACAGTTTCGACCACACTTTGATTACGTATCGGCACATTCGATTAATACGTCGAGCGACCAGGACCCGGGCTAAACGGCCGAATAAAACATTGAAACCAGCAATCCGGCATTCATCCTGTCCACTTGAAACATTAATCTAGCGCAACCCGTTCGACGGGAGTTTGTTTAAAGCGGGGCACCGCTGGTCGCGGGTTTCGAATCATTTTGTAATGATTACGCTCGACCAGAATCGTTTCGTGCTCGTACGAAACGCGACGGATAGATACTTTTTATTTGTCCCGTTGCGTGTATGTTTTTTTATGGTACAATATTTTATTGTATACCTTTCGGAGTGTCTTTTGTTTAAATAATTTATTTGCGTTCACGTCCTGCATCTGGGTATTTGATTTTTAACGTTTATAACGCGGCGAATGCTGCAGGAAATCGTGTCCGGTGCTGTTGTGGGATTGTTATAAAATAAAAAATAATGGATATTTATTTAACGATATTGGAACTGACTAGATTTCAGAGAAAGGTTAGAATTTCTTTATTCAGTAGCTAACAATTTTTAGAGACAACGCTAGTCGCTTCTATAAATATTTTAAGTAATACAGTATGCATGGTATGCATAGTCACACGGCATTCGATTGACTGAATCACTTTCCCATTGATTTTACATTGGTTTTGCATTGATTGGAAATTGGTTACCCAATGATCTCCCATTAATTTTTCATTGACCTCCATCTGATTCTCCATTGACTTATCATTGATTTCTGAATGGATTTTCAATAGTTTCCAATTGGTTTCTCAATGTTTTCCCATTACTTTTCCATTGATTTACGTTTCCCCCCAATAGGTTCTCAAATATTTCCCAATAACCCCCCAATTATTGCCCAATTACCTTCCACTAATTTTGCATTCATTTCCAATTGATTCCCCACTGAGTTCTTAATAATTTTTCATTGACTTCCCAATAATTTTCTATTGAATAATTTCTCAATGGTTTCCCAATTATTTCCCCCAATAGTTTTCCAATTATTTCCCCCAATAGTTTCCCAATTATTTCTCCAATGGTTTCCCAATTATTTCCCCCAATAGTTTCCCAATTATTTCCCCAATAGTTTCCCAATTATTTCCACAATAGTTTCCCAATTATTTCCCCCAATAGTTTCCCAATTATTTCCCCAATGATTTCCCCAAGTATTTCCCATTAATTTCGCAGTAATCCTCCAATAGTACCCCAACAATTTCCCAATAACATCCAACTAATTTCACATTAAATTCCCAAGATTTCCGATTAATTTCCCATTGTTGTTCCAGTAATTCCCCAATGGTTTGCCAACGATTTCCCAATGGTGGCTCGACAGAGACCAGCGCACTGCTTGTCGCACCGTATCAGAGCAAAACACAGCGCGCCTGATTGCACAAGTATGTTTTTATAATTGCACCGTCGTATCGATTGACGAATGCGAGTAAAAATATATTAATCTGTTTTTTTCGGAGGGCTTCCTTTTTCCGCGCGATCGTTTGTTTCCACGTGACGAATTCGACAGCTCCCATGTATTTTCCGACGGTCAACAACAATCGGGGAAGTTAAACCATTCTTGCAACAAAAATGAGAACGTCAACGGCAAACCAGGAAATAAAATGCCGTTGCGGCACGCGTGTTATGTCAGCTCGAAAACACCACCGCCGACGTCATCGATATCGTAAAATCGAAATACCATCATATATCGCACGGTTTTACTAGCCGTGAATTTTATTTCAATATTTCGGGAGCAGCGAAGCCATAATCTGTCATCTCGAACTGTTTTCCCCAGTGTTTACAAGCGATTCGATAATACAACGCTCGCAGAAGCGATTTCGCAAATTGTTCGGAAAGTTAATTTCTGATTTCTCGCAGAGCCACCACTATTTCCAATTTTCTTTCACCGTCGTTTTTTAAAACAGCAAAAATTACTTTTCGTCCCCGGGACGAAATGAAATAAAAATATTAAATTTTGCTTGTTTTACAGGACAATTACCGTACATAAAAATTCGCGGTTGAATAAATAAATGGAATACAGAAATAAACGAAAGAAAGGAAAGCAATGTCGGTAATTGTGAAATGAAAAGATCGGAAAGATTGCTGTTCCAACGGGCTGCGGGTGGTTCCAGTTGAAATTCTGTTTAAACCGGCCCCGGTATTTAATTATAAAACTTTTTCATTAATTCAAACATTTCAGAATCATTTAAGTTCATGAATATTTCACGAGTTCTTTTTCACGGGTCTTAATCATTTGACTTTCTAAACAGTACACCGCGCACTGGGCCAACTGAAATTCTACTCTTCATGAATGTTAAAAATATATAATTTATTTTGTTTCGGCGGTGGACAAACATGGTCGCGAACGAATGCTTACGAAAAACGTCTCCTACTTAAACCAGGCGAAACTGAATCGGTAAATCGGGACACAGAAATTGTTGTAAAAGTTACAAATCATTTTCCGTGTTACGATAATACTAATGCATTACCATACTAAAACAAGCATTGAATATTTCGCCGTGGAATGCAATTTCGTGTAAATATTCCGGGGCTGCGTTAGGACGCTTGCACAAACGACCGAGTTGACTCTGTGATTAATGCTCGGTTTGGGTCGAAGATGATCCCAGAGGAGGATTAAGACCGTGGACTAACACCTAAGTCCAGTTATTCTGCCAGGGTTTCCACCTACAGCGGCCTGCCTCTATAAACAGACCGAAGCAAGTGTTAACAATTCTTCAATTTATTGCAAATTCTTTAACGTTGTACAATAATAATATAACAATTGTTAAAACCATGTAAAAAATTTCTACAATTCTGCAACATTTTCTGTGCTTTTAATTTTCAATGTTAAAAACGTTCTTTTCACTCGGCTATCAATTTCTCTCGACTCTAATTCACAAAGTGCCGCGTAAAGTTCAAAGAAATTTAAAACTAAAAATTGATATTCGGATTCCCTGGGCGATTCCGAGCAACATTGTCCTTTACCATTTTTCAATCGAACGTTTCGTTCCCGAGTTATCGACGAAAACCACGAACGTACCGGTTCAAGACGCAGCGTTCTTCCAGACTGTCCGCCATCGCGCTGCATGACGTCACCTGCCAAGCGCCCCGCCCTCATCGCGCTGATTGGTCCGCATTTTTCGTTGATAACTCGAAAACGAAGCGTCGCATTGAAAAGTGGCAAAGGAAAATGTTGTTCGGAATCGGTCGACGAATCTGCCATTGAAATTCCTTTGAACACCATGTGTATTTGATCTCCGAGAGACTGGTACGGTCGTCAGCGTTGAATAATTTGCCAACAGCAGTAACACCTGTCGTCTCGGTGGTTCCGTCACCGGTTTTCCAGACCAGCAGCTCCTCTTTTGCATATTAGTTCTCGTTTTATCTACGACGGGCACACGACCGACTCTCTTTCTCTCTCCTCCGCTTTTGCGGCTCTGTCTCGTCCCTTTCCTTTTCTCGGGCGAGCGTGACGTCCTCGAAAATAGCTATCGCCGAGCGTATACCCGAAGACCCGAGGTATTACGTGGAAAATCTTTCTCCGGCAGGAAGATAGCCGTTTTTTTTCATGCTAATGACGTTATTGCTTCCCTCTTTAATCTCGGCGCCGCGACAATCACGAGTGGCCCCATCCTTGACGGGCTTCGACCGACCTCGAACAGGAACACCGAGGATTTAACGCGTTTATGAGGAAAATTAGTAGGTGGTGCAGTTCCCCTAATACAGGGCGGCATTTAGTCTCTCCAACAAGTGCAGATAATTCGCGTTAAACGGAGAAATAAGATTTGCGGTGGCACAGTCACTTATAACTTCAATAATTGTAAAATAAAAAATCTGTAATGGTCATTCGACCCATGGTAGGTACAGTGTTAAACAATTCCGTAATAAATAACTTGGGACCAGTTAATTTCACTGAAGAATAACTACAGGATAATTGCAACATTGTTATCCCCACTGTGAATTTTCCTGGATTAAGACATGCTAAATTTTTAAAAATTCTCAACGAATAGATTCTCGAATAAAATTCGTATCCAGCACATTTTCGAAACGGCATGGGGGAAGCAGTGAGGAATTCGTTGATTGTTGGCCGAAGACGCGGAAGGGAATGAGATAAAAGAAAGAGAAGCTGGAGGAGTTTAATTTCTTCTCGTCGATTAGCCCGTGGCCGGGTAGCGGCGGGCTATCAGAAACAGAGTCGAGTCGCGTCAAAAAAGCTGTCGTTTCTGAAAAAGATTGATCACCGGTGTTCTGCCCCCCACCATTCCCGGGGAAAAAGCGCGAAGGGATCGCGGTTACTCGTCCGCGGCAAGCATCGCATCGCAAAAGCTCGCCGCGCAAAAACGTAGCGGCGTGCTACACGGCAATATTGCACCGGGTGCACTTACCGAAGGGGTCAGACTGGCGCGCTGCCGCTCCTCGCACACATACCGAGGCAACCGGGACCCGGTTAAGAATTCGCGATAACGTTCCAGCGGAACGAAGGGGCCGAGCAACGGCGAGGAACGATGGCACAGGAACAAATGGATCTTACTTGCCACTGCGGAGCCAGCGCACGATGGACTCTCTCCGAACCCCGTTATCGCCTGAGTGAGTTGCAAGACCGGCGAAACTTCATCGCGATCGTCCGCCGCACGAACCTGCACCCGCTAAACGGGCCACTCTTCTTTCGACCGGCTCCCCTGCACGCTCGGCTTGATCAGCCATCGGCCCCGCGGAGACGTGGCACGCTCCTGAGACCGGGAACGCAGCTCGCAAAATTCACGGAACACGCGAGAACACGATATACGAGCACCCACGTCGACCAATGTCCGATTAACCGACCAGCAAATTTCTATTCCAAATATTCATGCCAGAAACCGATGCCTGAGGATGTCCTGAGAAACTTTCTCCTTTGCAGAAATCCTCTGCGACACTTCGTTAAGGAGTTATCGTCGAAAAACGCGGGCCCCTACGAACGGTAGCGATGGCGTCGAGTTGCGCTCGAGTCGCGAACAAGGGCAATTATCGCAGCAGCAATTTTGGGATATTTCTACGTTTCTTTTTCGATCGAGACTCTTCTTAGCAAGCTTTGGAAATTCTAGTTTAAATTTTAAACGAGATTCTTACACCCAAAACTTTGTTTAGAATTGCGAAAATAGAGGTTCTGAGCTTTGAAATGAGCATGATGCTTGTACGGTTCTTTATCGCGGAGGTGTAGGGGTTTGAATGATGCAGGGTTCGGGGGAGGGTGCGCTAAAGCTTTCTGTTTCCGTTTTACAGATCTCCCAGCGCTCTCGTCATGTTTTCTTCACGATAACAGCGAAGCCCATTATCTGGGGGTTCCTCGATCTCGATCGCAATGTTTCACGCGAGCCAGCGTCGATGTACGAACCGGTCGTTACCTCGGGCACGAAGAAAATCGGCCGATGTTCCCGGGAGATATCAGCGGGGATACGTAATGGCGGCATCCCGCGTCAGTCTTCGATTGCCGCGATCACGTTAGCGATCGCTGCGCTGGGAGAATATCGAAAACGCGTTACCCTGGGCTCTATGCAACGTTACACACACCCTGTGCTCCTCCTTCTATGTTTCTTCTCGCCCGGATCGTTCACTGGCGCAGATGCAGTTTGTTCGTTTGCCTGTTTGTTTGTTTGTTTGTTTGTTTGTTTGTTTCTTCCCTTGCCGATTCGAATTTTCAAACCGCCGATCATGCGAACTCGTATTCGCACAACAAGGGAAATAATTGCAGTTGAAAGATCCGAACAGACGATGTTACAGAATTACGACGTTTGAATTTATTGACAAGCTGCGGTAGCTCCGAGCAAATTGCAAAGCTGAAGATAAACGAGAACCGAGTCTACAGGGTGGCTCGAAAATATCGTAGGTATTTGAAAAATATTTGACAATTTATATTCTCCATTGAAAATCATCGGATCGTAGTTCTTTTTAACTCGTATGTTCGTGTTTAATTTGTTTTAACAGCAGAATTAATGGAAAATAGCCGATTCTAATTTTCTTTAAGTGATTTTGTCGGTCCCAATTTTCTGAGACTTGTAATTCTCAGCTTTTAAAATTGTAATTCTCAGTTCTTTAAAATTCTAACTCTCAGCTTTTAAAATTGTAATTCTCAGTCTTTAAAATTGGAATTCTCAGTTCTTTAAAGTTTTAATTTTCAGTTCTTTAAAATTCTAATTCTCAGTTTTTAAAATTGGAATTCTCAGTTCTTTAGAGTTTTAATTCTCAGTTCTTTAAAATTCTAATTCTCAGTTTTTCAATTAAAATTCTCAGCTTTTCAATTAGAATTCTCAGGTATTTTCAATTAGAATTACAAGGTATCTAACTCCCCGACAAGTGAATTATTAATCAATTTTAAAACGTCGTAATTTCCCAATCCCATAAAATAGCAATCGCACGAATTTTCAAAAGCCTACCAAATTTTTACAATCTCCCCAAACGAACAAAACAGCATTTTCCGGAGATCATTTCAAGCCTTGTTCGTTTCGATCGATGCTCCTCTCCCGGAGGCGCGTTTCCAAGAGAGAATCGTCGATTTATTGCTCGGCGTCATTCGCAAAGTTGCGTAAAAGGAGATCGCTCGACTATGATACGACTGGTAATGGTCGTTGAAATGATTTCCGCGATTAATTTCGACAAAGGGGGTAAACCAGGAAGTTTTTCATTCGAATGGTCTTTGATCATCCCCGAACCGTGGCTCGTCCGAGAATAATAGAACCGGCGGTCACGTTCGCTCCGGTTCGCCTTAATTAGCGTACTAATTAATTGGAAGTTCAAGAACCGGTTGGGGGAATTTAGTTGGAGGAACATCGTCGAGGAAATCTCCTCTGGCCAAGCTGGTTTTCTCCACCTCTTTTACTCTCGTTACGATATTTTTTTTCTTCCATCGAATCGTTTTCCATTCACGTTTTCCTTCGGCCAAACGAATCGATCGGCCGTGAAACCGACATGACATGATAAGTATCTTTCACGGGCTCGTGGATTTCATTATGATCGCTTCATCTATCATCGATAGTATTGTGCGCCGAGCCGGTTAAGATACGTTCGATATACCCTAATCAATCATCGGCAAGTTCGCGGAGTGTTTGACGGTGGCTTTCCGTTGGTTAAACCGCGTCTGATACACGCGTGGGAAACCGAGGCAGTCGATGCAAAATATAAAGGTCTCCGAACGGATTCCGCTCGGAACAGGATGGATTTCTACTTAGGGGAATGAGGTATTCTTGTTTTACCCAGGCGAACGGACACCGCGATTCCAGCGGTCTGACCGGACACGATTCCTGACTACTTGTTAGACCGCACTGATCCCAGTTCCACTTTGCCCGACCACACGCGAGGTTCATTCTACTCGAACGATATGATACGACACCGCTACGGCTGACCTCGACAATCTCATTTCACTTGCCCCGACCAGTGTACCCGCGAATTTCTACGGTAACTGATTGTTGTCGTTTGTAATAATTGATATCAGAACATTTTTAGCGACAGTACTCCACGATAATAAACGTAATGAATTTATGGAACGTGATTCGATAAGATCGTCCGACTTCGTGCCAGCTGATTCCACTTGCCCATTGTGATGTACGATTACTCGTGTTTTGCATAAATATAATGACAGAAACGTTGATATTATTTATATTCGTCGAGCACGTTAGAAATAAATGTATAAAATGCGATGTGCGATTCGACACCGCTCGTCTGACTTCGTGCGAGCTCATTCCACTTGTTCGTAGTCCTTCTCTGCAGCTGTACGATTATTAGTGTTTTATGTAACGAATAATATAGATAGAAACATCGTTATTAATTATATTTGTCGACTATGCTAGAATCGAGTAAATAAAACTGCTCTGACCCATTAAAAATTTATTGCATTTGCAGGGTCGCTTTATTCAACAATTGCAAAATTATTAATGTTCACTGTAGTCAGTAAGTTATTACAAAATATTCTTATCACCAGTTATATCGTTACTAACTATATTAAACAACGTTACATGATCCAACACCACATGTCTGACCCATTAAAAATTTATTTCACTTGCACAGTTGCTTTATTCAACAATTGCAAAATTATTAGTGTTCACTGTAGTCAGTAATTTATTAGAAAATATTCTCATCGCCAGTTATATCGTTACTAACTATATTAAACAACGTTGCATGATCCAGTACCACTAGTCTGACCTAAGATAAACTCGTTCCACTTGCCAGCTCGCCTATCCGCCAAACGAGCAAGTACAATTACACATATCATATTCTATCTCCATAGAATTTAGTGGGAATCGCACACAATTCACTGGTACACGTTGAAGCTGTACTTGGTCGGACAGTTCCGGAAGGTGAGCCAGTCCATTCACAGCAACTCTGACCAGTGCTCTTTTCCACAGGCTCGCGAAGTCCTCGAGAAATCTGAATCGTCGCGCGAAGGAAGTTCAACTTCCACTTCTCCGACCAAGAAGTCTCCTCGGTCCATTGGCTGCGCAACGGTGCAGGAATTCCTGGATCAACGTTCACCGATCCAGACGTTCCCTGATCAATACTCAATGGCCCGAGCGTTCCGTCGACCATTCAAGTTCCCGTCCGAGGAAAACACCACCGTCTTTCGCGACTCTCCGTTTTCCAGATCTTCGATACGTCCGTGCGGATATTCTCGCGGCAAAATAGCCGGTCGACCCAATTTCGGTTTAACGCCGAGGTGTCGCGTTGCTGTCGTAGCTTAATCGAGCGACGCGCGTTTGACACGGTCAGGCCCGCGGAGAAACTTAATTGAGGGCGACGCACGAGGGCTCACCTGTACACCCTCCGCCCCCTCCACCCCTTCTCCCGTCGATTTTACGAAGCACGTTAATCCTCGAATAATTTCCAACCGGTAGGAAACAAGCAAGCCGCTCCAGAATGACTATTATTCGTCTGGCCGGAGAGTACGGCACAGATTTAATTATGCACCCGCCGCGAGACACGCGCGTATTCAAAGTGAGAGAGGCCCGACGATTCCGCCACGCAGAACCCAAATCCCGCTGCTGGGAAGCTATCCGACTTCCATTGTCATTATCCTTCCGTTTGATCGTCGGACGATTAAACATTTCGTTCGTCTAATCCGCTTACAACGGCAACCCGACAATGTGTAATTGCATCGGCTCGTAAACGCGACGCGTACGCGTCGGGCCATTGCTCTGATCAAAATGATCTTGCGAATCGCACATCCGACGGGAACCTGCGCCGAGGGACCGCCGATGATCGAACCGAAAGCAGAACGCCGTCCATCGAATCGCCACGTAAGTTCGTAGTATTTTTAAATCGATATTATTATAGAAAATTTAGTTATTTATTTAATTTTGCGATGTTCGTTTAGGTATTATTGTAGGCCGTGAAAAGACGAATCCAACGAGTACAATGACGATATCATTACGATCATTCAATCTTGAGATAGTCGCGTCTG
The DNA here is from genome assembly GCA_028453745.1 of Agapostemon virescens. Taxonomy (NCBI): domain Eukaryota; kingdom Metazoa; phylum Arthropoda; class Insecta; order Hymenoptera; family Halictidae; genus Agapostemon; species Agapostemon virescens. Next base: position 11,667,838 of record CM052095.1, on the reverse strand, counting down.
AAGAATTAACCCTAATCGAGACCTTCATCTTCAGACACGGATTGCTCGAGATCGATCGATTCGAATGGTATGGTCATGATACTCGTTGGATTCGTCTTTTCATCGTCTGCAAGAATGTCTAATGAA
>CM052095.1:11650230-11662712 GCA_028453745.1 Agapostemon virescens | reverse complement strand
GTTGATTATGAACTGAGGGCTCCCTTTCGAAAGATGGCGTTAAAATTGCGCTTAAAAAAAACTTGGTTGACAGCGTAGAATTTTTAGGATCGGCGAAGAGTGTCGTTGAACGTAATGCCTGTCGGAAAGTGGTCGAGCAAAGCACCGACGGCGCATTAAATTAATTCGGCCGCGAACCCACGAAATTCCCAATGGGACACGGTTCAAAAACCACGGGTATTTCCGGTGAGAACGTTGAGTTCATCAGCGGGAAGACCTCGACAACAGCGGCCCCGGGAACCGTTTTAAATCGTGTCGACAGAAGCCGTAAAAAAATTCCCCATAAACCGACTCGACGGGGTCGAAAATAGCGGGTTGAAAACGACGAGGGGTTTTGTTGGTAGAAGGGCGGTTGGTTTTGTAGGTGGTGCGCGCGTTAGAGGAGACATCAAGCCGCTGTCAGGTATATCGCGCCGCCGCCGCCGCCGCCGCTCGTATTTTCAGCACTGCGCCAGACGATTGATAATCTCGTTGAACGTTTCGTCATCCGCGTAAACAAATGTCCCGTGAACCAGTGTCTAAATTTAATTTCGTTCCGGCGACCGGTAAAATCAATTAAATGCCTGCGTGGATTCGAAATGCACCGGCGTGTGTCCCCTATGTAAATTAATCGAGCGACCGGCCGGAGCGCAAATTGCGCACAGTTCCCGCTCGTTTGCCTTCACCGTATCCTCCGAACAGCCTCCATTTTTGTTCTTGACCATCTGAATAATTCCGGCAAGTGGCTATCGCGAAAATTGATCACGCCGAAACCGAGCTTCGCCGGGGTCCGAGTCGACGCCGAGCAGCTGTACGCTGGCTGCAAATGCCATAACCTCGCGAGCAAGAGTTCCAGGTACAATTTTACAAAGCTCGTTGTAAAGGGAGAACATCCTTTCGCACGATCCTGCTCAAAAGAACCGTCACGAAAATTCGTTGAACATAATACCGACCAGCGAAAAACCGACGTCGTTCTCTTTAAAATCATATTTAAACTATGCTCGTTTAAAGTAGATTAAGTCGATGAAAAAAAATCGTGGTTCAAATTTTGAAAGCTCTTCGTCAAGGGGTAGCATCCTTTTACGCGTTTGTTTTAAAAGGGACGAGCAGAAAAATTTTGTTAGCAACGTAGAGTGAAAGAGCTGGATCGTTCACCTCGTAATTGTACAAATTCGAATTGCGTTCGTATAAAGCGTCATAACTCAGTGGAAAAAAATCGCAGATCAAATTTTGAAAGCTCTTCGTAAAGGGGAGACATCCTTTTACATGTTTGTTTTGAAAGGAACGCGCAGAAAAATTTTGTTAACAATGTGGAGTGAAAGAGCTAGATCGTTCACCTCATAATAGTACAAATTCAAACTGTGATCATTTAAAGTGCCATAAGGTAGTGAAAAAAAATCGCAGGTCAAATTTTGACAGCTCAATATAAAGGGGAAACATCCTCTTATAAGATCACGTTAAAAGGAGCACTGGGAAAAAATTTGTTTAACAACGTGGAGTAAAGAAAGCGAGGTCGTTCTCCTCATAATAGTACAAATTCTAACTGTGATTATTTAAAGTGCCATAAGGTAGTGAAAAAAAAAATCGCAGATCAAATTTTGAGTGCTCAATATAAAGGGGAAACATCCTCTTATAAGATCACGTTAAAAGGAGCACTGGGAAAAAATTTGTTTAACAACGTGGAGTAAAGAAAGCGAGGTCGTTCTCCTCATAAACCTACAAATTCCATCAATGTTCCTTTAAAGTGCCATAAGTTCCCAAATAAAAATCGCAGATGATATTTGGACAGCTCATTGCGACGGAGGAACATCCCTCTATAAGATCCAAGTAAAAAACAGCGTGCAAAAAAATTCTGTCAATCAAATAAATTGAGAAATTCGAATTGAAACACAGTTGACGTTCACACGTCCTTGACAACTGCACGAGTAAAACAGATAGTAACATCGGATCACGTGATATCCAGTTAGTTCCGTCCCGATGCATTGCCGGCTATCACCAAAACCGAACGAGAATTATCCCCACGACCTGTTCGATCTGTCCCACCCGTTATATTCTCGTATTCCCATTCGGCTGGCCGCAAACGTCACAATAATCATCGGCCGATACGCGGGATAAAAATACTGGATGTCAACGGTATCCTCGATCCCCCATTGACCCGGTGCAACATCCGCTATATCCGCCGAATTTGTTCGAGTTTTATCGACTCCCGGATACCCGGCGTCGCGAGAAGAATCGTGTTTTCCCAGGCCCGCGTAAATTCTTTCCCGATTGTCCGGGGGGCGCGTTCGCGAGCTTTGTTTCGCCGCTCGTATTAATCACCATCATCCCCCGCTTCGTCCCTCCGGACGGTTCACCCGCCCCTCAAAAACATTTATCCTTCTTTTAGGATCGTGTTGAATAACCAATGCCACGAATCACGTCCCACCCCCCTGCCCGGCATCCCCCGCGACATAAAGTATTCAGATTCGAAGCTTTTAACGACAATGGCCCTCCGAATCGACCAGGTTCTCCGTTGTTGACGCACTCGAGTCGCCGAGCCGTTCTCTCCCCTCTCCTCGTACTTTCCCCTACCTTACCCCTCCAACCAGAAGATCCATGACCAGAAAAATATCATGAACTTCGCCATTCTGATCTGCAGAACCGTCTCAATTGTACGTGGAATCAGAGAAAAGTATATCGGCGCTCATAACATTTTTATGGCTATGTCTCGATAAATGCAAACACCTCGAATTTCGTGTTTATAGTCTTCTGCAGACGCTAGACGAATTTAGACGGGGGTATACTACTGCTGGCAGTGGGGATAGTAATTTTGCAGTTATCGTGGAGATATCTGAGCAGTTAAAAAGGACTCCTAGCGTGTTTCACGGTGGGGGAATTTAACGAGACTTTGCTGTATTTATATCAGGTCTATTTGAATTTTTCTAATGTCCTTTTTTATTTGCTTTGACCTTGACTAAATATTCCAAGATGGTAGCCTTCGATAGCCTGACCTTGACTAAATATTTCAAGGTCGCAGCAGTCGATGGCCCCGTATCGAGCAACGAAAGGGCACTCTGATGTTTAGTAGTTATCGTTGCGAGATTGTTTTGTGCGAAACCGTGGCTGCAAATTGATGAACTGCGTCAGATTCGGTTCGGAACAGGGACGGGGGTTTCTATTATGGTTCGAGCGGATGAACGCGTCAGGTCTCGTCGAAACTCTTGCATCTGTTAGCGCCGAAGTGTCCGTGTGTACAATCAGTCAGCCAGAACGCGACTGACATCGCGCAGTGTTTACCCGCCTTCAGGCGTAATTCATTGTTTACAGTGTTACTCTGGTGGCAGAAGGTCATTCGCCCGGCGGCGATGAAGGATTCGGTAGCAGCTGTCGGGGGAAGAAGGATTTCCTATCCCGAAGCGTCTCGGGGCTGGCCGAAACACCGTTCCGTACGAATCTCATTCCCTGGCAACGATCAACGTTGCCCAATAATTCTATAAACAATTATTTATTCAGATTTTTAAAATGTCCGAACATCCTGAAGAGGCAGGATGATCCCTGAGATCGTTTAGAGCAACTTTCTCCTTTGCAAAAGTCTTCTCCGAGGCTTCATTACGAAGTTATCAAGCAAAAACGCCGGCCAATCGAAGCGCGGCTAGAGAGGAGAGGCCGCGACGCGGGGCCTCACTCTCGGCGCCGGACTCCGCCCACTGCGACGCGATTGGCCGGCAGTTTTCGCGAATAACTCTTGAACCGAGCCGCGTAGAAGATTTTCGCAAAGGAAAAACTTTCTCAGAATCATCCGTGAAATCCAAATACGTTTTCCGCAATGTTTTCATTCATCGTAAGAGGATTATTTCGGGGATAGTCTACGAGGCAGGCTCCTCTATCGGAATGCCGGCGAAATTGTACAGGCTAGGCGGTTCCCGAGCGAATTTCGGAATTTCAATATTTCCGGGTTGTCAACTAATTGGGTCTCGCCGCCTAATCTCCAGCAGTCGCGCGAGATTAAGTCGGCGGCGGGGACATGTGGCTTACAGCGACCCCGGCTAACGAAAGTGCTAATTTATAGTGACTCGATGCCGGTTCGCGGCAGACAGCTCGTAAAGCCTTCATTCCACGTCGGAGTCGGAATTTGCTCTCGGCATTGTGCGGCTCTGCCGCGTAATAGAGTGCCCGTTGGCGATGCGCTTCATCCCTGCGATTGTTCTTTCGAGAGAAGGATGGTTTGGCGGTAGCCTAGCCGGCTTCGCCCGGTGCTCCGACGCGCAGCCGCTTTCTAAAACGAGAGTACGCCTCGCGAACGTGCCCGCAGCGGATTTCAAAGGTGCACCACCCGGCAGAAACACCGGCGTGTCCCGGCTATTACACATTTTTCCACTGTTGCCTGATTCGCAAACGAAAGACGCCGCGATCCCTCGGTCCGGCCCCTTTGAAACGCGAGATAAACAGGGCTACACGGTCTCTCATCCGCTTCCAGAGGCCACACATCCAACCGACGCGACACGCTCCCAGGTTCTTTTTATTTTCTCTCTCTCTCTCTCTCTCTCTCTCGCTCTTTCCACACCGCAAATACGCAATCCGCCTTCTTTTGCCAGCCGCTCGACCGGCTACTTCCATCCGCGAAAAGAGGATTCACCGGGTACTCGAATACGAAATCGGTTCCCGCTGATATAACCACGAGCCTCCGGCACGGTCGTTAAGCCGCGTTTGTACGGCCGACGCCATTGCTGCAATCCTTCCGCAGCTTCCCGCCAGCTTTTGTCCGAGTCCAAGCCAAACGCCAAATCGCTTTTAATTGGACTCTGAGAACGTTTGAGCACGTTTGAAAATGCTCAAAGATGTTTTAGTACCTTCCTGAACCATTATGACCGCTCCAATCCTTCTTCAACTACTAAGGACTGTTTCATAGAATATTTCTTTTAATTAAAGTCGTTTGCAATTAGGATTTCCGAGGTTTGTAAACACTTCAAGATGTTTCTATACGTTTGCAGATGTTTGCGAGAAAATAGGATCGCTTTAATAATGTTCCAACCACTAACGACTGTTCCATACAAGATTTAATTCAAGTAAAATCATTCCTCATTGGACTATCAGAAGTTTGAAGACACTTGAAAACGTTTGAGCACGTTTGAAGATGCTCAAAGATGTTTTAGTACCTTCCTGAACCATTATGACCGCTCCAATCCTTCTTCAACTACTAAGGACTGTTTCATAGAATATTTCTTTTAATTAAAGTCGTTTGCAATTAGGATTTCCGAGGTTTGTAAACGCTTGAAGGTGTTTCGATAAGTTTGGAGATGTTTCAAAGAAAATGGGATCGCTTTAATATTGCTGCAACCACTAACGACTGTTCCACACAAGATTTATTTGAAGTAAAATCGTTCCTCATTGGACTTTCAGAAGTTTGAAGACTCTTGGAAATGTTTGGAGACGTTTGCGAACCCATATGATCGCTTCCATCCTTCTCCAACTACTAACGACTGCTTCATATAATACTTATTCTAAGTAAAATCATTCCCAATTAGACTTGCAGAGGTTTGAAGACGTTTGCTCACGTTTAGGTTGATTTTTCCTCGTTCAGGTTTGTTTGCGAACCAATATGATCGCTTTGATTCTTTTCCAACCACCAAAGATTGTTATATGTGACATTTAATTCAAACATGATCGTTCCAGTTAGTATTCTAGAGGATTTGCAGACGTATAATCTCGTTGAGGTACATTTGCAAGCTAATACAATCGCTTGGATTCTTCTCCAGCCACCAAAGATTGTTCTATGTGACATTTAATTCAAACATGATCGTTCCTAGTTAATATTCTAGAGGTTTGCAGACGTATTATCTCGTTGAAGTACGTTTGCGAACCAATACGATCGCTTGAGTTCTTCTCCAACCACCAAAGATTATTTCACGTGACATTTAAATCAAACATGATCGTTCCAGTTAGTATTCTAGAGGTTTGCAGACGTTTAATCTCGTTGAGGTACGTTTGCAAACCAATACAACCGCTCCAATCCTTCTCTAGGATATCAACGATTGTTTCAAACGCTATTTAATCCAAACCTGATAATTTCTAGTTGATATTTAAGAGATTCAAAGACGTTTGAAGACGTTTGCGCTCATCGAAAAACAATGTCCAGATCCCAAAGCGGAATACATTAACCCCGTTTCCCATTGCTGCTACTCAATGCGTTCGTCTGCGTTGTCCTCGACTTTTATAGGGTTTCCCATTGAGCGGCGTAAAAGTTACTGGCACAGAAAACATTTCCCATCGTGGAGACCGGTGAATAATTCAGCTCGACCGCGCATTAGTATCGAAATCCCTTCGGTAAACCGGCGCCATGAATATTCAATTTCATGTCGGTGGCTACGTGTGCCTGGTCGGAAGACACAGGGAAACCAGTTTATTTTCCCGGCTTGGAAACGGCTTGTTCTTCCCGGTGGATTTGATTTTATACGGGACAAAGGAAAAGTGTCGGTCTCGGGACGCCATGGGGAAGACGGGGGCAAAATGGCGCGTGTGTGGAAACGTAATAAACCCGATATGGGTTGGGACCTGTCCAAGCTGGTGTTGCTAGGAGGGTACGCGCCATTCGAAAGCAACCGGAAGGACGAAATCGAAGAAAGATGAAAAGAAACTGGACGAAAGCTTGGATGACAGCGGACCTGGGAACCGGCGAGAGCGAACTCGCAAATTGAAGCTCTCGCGTAAGTGGAAAGCCAATTTGGTGTTTCGTATTGCGAAAATAAGACCACGACGAAATTATCGGGCATCGCAATGGGCGCAAGCTTTGCCACATCCGGCAATGGCTTCGCCGAACGAAATAAATAGCAAACGCTCTCCTGCGCCGACCACGACGCAGTACCTTCAACTTTCGGAATTTTTTAAACATCGATTTTGCAGTAATAAATTCTCAAAAAATTCACAGTCGTGTGTCCTACCAGGTAGAACGTCCACAAATTTTTTCATAATTTTTCGTCAAACAAGGCAGAAGAAATAGGGTATAGTTCATTAAACCGTTTTAACCCTTTAACTACCCTTGCGGTGAGTACATCAACTTGAAACTTGGCACAGGTCTTCTCTGAGAACCTAGTTAGATATAGAAAGGTATATATTTATTTCTGTGTTTGTAGAAAAGTTATTAACAAGAAATGCAACTGTCATTATGGCGAAGAAAATTTTAGTTTAGGTAATTTTTTAAAAATCGATGTTGCATTTAAAAATTCCCAAAAAATTCACAGTCGTATGTCCTGGCAGGTAGAACGTCCACAAATGTTTTCGTAATTTTTCGTCAAGCAGGGCAGACGAAATAGGCAACCCTTTAACTACGTATAGGCGAAGAGATTTTTTATTTATTTGAAAAAGAAATGGGCTTATTTAAATTTTAATGGGAAAATGGTTTCTCTGTCGCGAGATTGATGTATCTTTGAATTCTCTTTGAAAAAGTATTGATGGTATCGGGTCGAAAACGGATTGGTGCGGAAGTTATGAATTTTTTTGTCGGCATTCGTATTGGTTGGAGGACGGTGCCGGTTGGCAAACAGTTTTCGCTGGATCAAGAGCATGGTAAATAAAGTATGCGTGGATTCCCACGGAAAATGGAGTTGAGGCGAGTCGACGGCAAGCAACCGGAGCGTGAAAGATTCCTTTTCTAAGTTTTTACGGGTAACAGGGCCGAGAATGGCGGAAAAGAAATGGGCGACGGAGGCTAGGCCGGGCCGTTGGAAAAACCGATGGTCCTTTCAGCGTGGACCGCAATCAGTTGGAATCGTTCGATAAATCAAACCAGCAGCGGCGGGAAGTTTTAATTGATCGCGACCCGCTTTGGAGAACGGTTCGAGGAACGACGACGGCGACTCTTTTCGTTGTCGCCGTGGCTCCGAGCACTTTCCATCGTGGAGAGACTCTTTTCGCGCTTCCGGTTCGGCAAGTGGATGGGTTACAGTAACTTCACGGTAACTGGAAACTCCCTCGATCAAAGTTCCACAGCCGCAACGACTTTCGGCGTTTTCCAAAGCTTTCGTTTTGCTGCTACTGCTCGCCTCCGATTAACTTTCTAACGAGTCGATAGAAACTCTCGTTAAATTCCCGTTTCCGAGCTCTTTGTCACGGCAGCAGTTTCTGATTCATGCGTGGACCAAATCAAATACGCCTTCTGCCACGGCTACAGATATAAATTGATCTTTCTTCGTCCCATTAAATAGGCCACACCCCAAAGTAAACCCTCCGCGCCAACTTTCAAGTCGGCACCCCCACCGTAGGGGTAGTCACAGCGTTAGAACGGTTTAATGAACTATGCTCCATTTCTTCCGCTCTGCCTAGCGAAAAATTATGAAAAAATTTGTGGACATTTTACCTGCTAGGACACACGACTGTGAATTTTTTGGGAATTTATTATTGCAAAATCGATTTTTAAAAAATTCCCTAAACTCTAAAATTTTCTTAGCACAATATTTACGATTCCAATTTCTTTTTAAATAAACAAAACTTTACTCGCCTGTCTTTGTCATCGCAATTTATTGGCGAATGCTTGCCGAGGAAATTTCGTGCGAAATAGATGGCACTTTCGAAAACAAAATGGATGGAAATGGCGGGCGTCGTTGGCTGGCGAAGCTATACGATCGAGGAGGTTCGTTACGCAGAATTCTCTAGATGGCAGATAAATTCCGAAGGTAACGGGGTCGATTTGTGATACGCTAAGTCCCTCGGGACCGTTCGCTACTATTTCAGGGATATATTCGACACGCGTGCGACGCCACTACATTAAACGTCAGCCGTGTCGAACGCGTGTTGCGAATCCGAATACGGAGACGCCATTACGATTATTTCGGTAGGCTTCCTTCTCGCTTAACGGTTGCGTTAGCAAGCTCCGGAAACCGGAGGAGCATTACCGCCGTGCATCGATACCGCCGCGGCTTTAATGGTCATGCTGAATATTGATTATCAATTAGCGGCATAAACAGCGCGATCCAAATAGTTAATGAGTGTCCAGGTTAAACGTCCCTGTTCCGACGTTGCTGCACGCCGCAAAACCATAATCAGTCGTTCCCGAATACCTCTCTCCACAGAAAATTACGTAGCCTTTTTTAAATTCAAATTTAAAAATCAAACTAACTTAAAATATTGCTAAACCTTGAAAGGAGAGGTTCCTGAAGTCATTCTAAGTAACTTTTCCCTTTGCAGAAATGTTCTCCGTGGCTTGGTTCAGAAGTTACGGACGAAAAACGCGTACCAATCGGAGCGAGGCGAGGGCTGGCCTGTTCCAGCCGGGCCAATGGCTGCGCCCCGGTCAACGGGGCCTGTCGGAGGCCAGACGCAGTAGCTACTCTCCGATTGGCCCGCGTTTTTCGCGAATAACCCATTAACTAGGCCACGGAAGGCATTTCCGCAAAGGAAAAAGTTGCTCCAAATGATCTCAGGAACCTCATCCTTTAAGATCTTCCAATAATCTTTTAATCATTCCAAATTGGAACGTATTTTTCCGAATTGAAATCGCTAGAAAGTGTTGGTTTTTCGAATGTACAATGAAAACGAATTTTCGCGAGGGGAGACGATGATTTTAATTTCGAAATGACCGAGAGGGTTCGCGAAATAAATTGCTTTTACTATTCAGAAATGACCAAGCACTTCTCCAGGTCGTTTATGCAGGCTTTCGTGAAATGTTTGCGGTGCGCACACCGGGGACTCGTTCATCGATATTCGAGATCGCGTGATCAAGAAGCGAGGCTCCGTTCAAACACTATAGTTTACGAAAACAATGGCAGTTGACTTTGCGGCTCGTTGGGAGCGATGAACGGTTCATTAGGTTATCCTGACTGAAATTCGGACACGTTTTACGACGTCGAGTGTATACGATAGTCAGTTTCGCGGTTCTTCGCCGTTCGGCCGGCGAATAGCGACGTAAACTCGGTTATGACATTACTTGGCTGTTTACCGGCATCGATCGATTCGCCGCCGTTCCGTTAAGCATCCACTAAAGTGTCCATGATAGCTCATTACGCGACCACTATGCCCGACTGTCTCCGTTAAGCCGCGGATATAATGCTTAAACTCTCTTCGACCACGGCCAGCCGGAACCGTAATTGCGGGGATGCCCGAAGAACAGTAATCTCGATTTCTTTGTCGAGACATTTCGCAACGCCGGAGTAGAATTTCAACCGGTAATTAGACGCGAGAAAGTAATTCCATACGGCCGCGCGATCTTCTATTTCAACTACTCATCAGAAATTCCCTCTTCCAACCGCTTTTTATCCCGGCGTGTCTTCGAGTGCCATAATTGAAACGCTAATTATTCGAGCGAACGTGTGCGTGGCACGCGATTCTATAAGCGCCGCGGCAAATTCGTATTTTTCTGAAATTTGATATTTTCAGGTGAGCAATGGTACACGGTCGCTTCGATATTATTATAGAGCGCGAAAAGATGATTCCAACGAGTACCATGAACGTAGGATTGCGATGATGCGTTGCCGAGATATTCGTGTCTGAATGAGTTAGCCTAATCGAGGCTGTGCTTCTCAAATAGGAGTATCTCGAGTTCAAGTGATCGTAGTGGTATGTTCATGGTACTCGTTGGATTCGTCTTTTCACGCTCTGCAAGAATACCGAAGGAAATATACGGGGTGTCGAATAAATTTTCAGCAGAGTTCTGAATTATTTTCAAATTCATCACGGATTCCGTAAGATCTCTTCGAGCGGTGTGTTCCACGGTGCGATATCTCGAATCAGAATACTAAAAGGAAAGCTGCCGATCAATTGCAGGAGCGTTTATCGCGTTTTTACGGGCGCAGGTGCACTGTGTCATCTTCTTTGGAGGTCTTCTAATCCAATCTCCTTCCCCGTTGTCTCCTTTTTCGGGTATACTTTCCGCCGATCCCCCGAGTCTTCGACAACGAGAAAAAGGACGAGCTGAGAGGACGGATTATGATCGGATAACCCGGAATCAGGCCGGGATTTTCTATGAGCGTGGATTTGCTGACCTCGTTTAAATCCTTCCGGTCCTATTATTTTGAGCCCGTAAACGTCAGCACTTTGCGAATTAGTTTTATGTGCGATCCCGAACCTGGAAACAGAGAGCCCCCCGGAAAAATTCGGCGATCCTGTCTTTTCCGCTCGACGGGAAACGCTTTAGTATAGTTCGCCCGGAGGCTAGCAGTCATTTGTCTTCTTCAGCCGAGGAACTTCTTGTTTCGCATATTTTTCGCGAAATAGTCGTCGTTACCGTAGTTCCTCGACTCCCTGAAACTACTTATACTCCAGTTACGTAACGGGCTCTACAATTGATGGCAAAATATATTCACGTATCTCATCAGCAGTATAACCGCTGTTGAATCATTCTAAATGCGGAACAATTCGGTCTTTGCAAGTGGATCAGCACATTTTCCACTGTAAAGACATTTCTAATTTAAAAAAAAATTTTTCCTTGGACTGAATCATCGTTGCACCTGTTCTCAGCTCATTCTTCTTAAAGAAGAGCTATCCCCCAGCATGTAAATAATATTGCACCTGTTGTTGAGTGATTCCAAATGCAGAAAAGAAATATGTCTTTGCATTCCGCCAGTGCAATTTTGATTGCACAATCATTTTCAGTTTGAAAAATTATTTCCATGCACTTGATGCACTGTGCACCTGTTCTTAGCTCATTCCATTTAAAGAAGAGATGTCCCCCAGCATGTAAATAATATTGCACCTGTTGTTGAATGATTCCAAATGCAGAAAAGAAATATGTCTTTGCATTCCCCCAGTGCAATTTTGATTGCACAATCATTTTCAGTTTGAAAAATTATTTCCATGCACTTGATGCACTGTGCACCTGTTCTCAGCTCATTCTTCTTAAAGAAGAGCTACCCCCAGCATGTAAATAATATTGCACCTGTTGTTGAGTGATTCCAAATGCAGAAAAGAAATATGTCTTTGCATTCCCCCAGTGCAATTTTGATTGCACAATCATTTTCAGTTTGAAAAATTATTTTCCTGCACTTGATGCACTTTGCACCTGTTCTCAGCTCATTCTTCTTAAAGAAGAGCTATCCCCCAGCATGTAAATAATATTGCACCTGTTGTTGAGTGATTCCAAATGCAGAAAAGAAATATGTCTTTGCATTCCGCCAGTGCAATTTTGATTGCACAATCATTTTCAGTTTGAAAAATTATTTCCATGCACTTGATGCACTGTGCACCTGTTCTTAGCTCATTCTTCTTAAAGAAGAGCTACCCCCAGCATGTAAATAATATTGCACCTGTTGTTGAATGATTCCAAATGCAGAAAAGAAATATGTCTTTGCATTCCCCCAGTGCAATTTTGATTGCACAATCATTTTCAGTTTGAAAAATTATTTCCATGCACTTGATGCACTTTGCACCTGTTCTTAGCTCATTCTTCTTAAAGAAGAGCTATCCCCCAGCATGTAAATAATATAGCACCTGTTGTCGAGTCGTTCTAAATGCAGAAGAAATTTGGCCTTAAATTGGCCTGAAATTTCGCATTTGGC
>CM052095.1:11628610-11650220 GCA_028453745.1 Agapostemon virescens | reverse complement strand
CATCAGAATTTCGACAGCAGTGTCAATTTGCGAGACGTCGACGCGTCCCCGAGGCTTTTACAAGCAGCTTCGAGGTCCGGAAAGACAATATCGAGGTGCGTATAGTCGAGCAGCGTCGCCGATCGTGGTTTTTCTACGGTGGTTTCTCGCGGTTGAAACGAAACGGGGCAGAGAGTTCGCTCCGGTAGGCCGTGGCACGCGCGCACGGTGAAAATCAATGGCAAAAGCCAAAGGAGGGAAGAGAAATGCGTCACTTTGTACGCGCGCCAGGCCTTTTCCGCGGAAAAGGGGTGAAAGCCATCGCTCTTACGCTCAAAAATAGAGAAAGGGATTTGTGTGGCTCGAGAGAAGCGAGAGGGCATTGTTGTACTTCCAGCGTCTCTCTCCCTCTCTCTCTCGTTCTTTGTCCGTGTATATGTGTGTGCGTGTGCGCGCGCGCGCGCGTGGCGAACGTCCCTTCTGCCAGGTTTGAAAAGGGTAGAGCAACCTTTCAGCGGAAAGATTCGTTGCCCTTTTCCCGCTAAAGTCTTGCGGAGGGCTTCCAGACGAGCCGAGATTTCCATTGGACGCAAGCCGGACGATAAATCAAGCCCGCCGGAGGTCGCTCGGTGCTCTTACAACACGACTTACCAAGAATTAATCAACGAACGCCGGGTTATGCGGCTTGATAACGATTTATGCGGGATTAGCGGCCGCCATTTCTTTCGGCCGCCGGCTCGAAGCCACCGGCGAGAGTGCACGCGAAGACTGATGGTTTGGGCGCAACCGCTCGGACACCGGTCTCTTCGCAAATTTAATTTTTCAACCCTTTACCGCCGGCTTCGCCACACCGACGCGGGAACCACCTTGGAAAATCAGTGCTCGACGATTCCGTTCGTTCACGCGCTCCTCTAAAGCCGCTCTGACCATTCCTAGCAGCATACTAGGATGTCCCGGTTCACTTGAAAACGACAACCACGAATAGACGTGTTTTAGCACCCTGGGAAGGGGTTGGAATGACGCCACCTGGCTCTTTTTTGGCGGAAACCTTTCAGGATCAGTTGGAGATCATCCTGTTATTTTATAATTAATTTTATTTAAACGGAAATAACATTTTGTTTAATCGTTGATCGTATACAGTCATTGGAGAATAATTAGGCAAGCAGTAACTATGAATTTGTCTTTTCTTTTCGTCGTTCTGCGGAGGATAGGGAAAGTCTAGTCATTGTTATTGTAAAATAAGTGGTAGACCAAGGGGTTAAACTGTATGTTTCTTTTCTGGAATCATGTTGTACGGAAAATGGCGCGTCACTTTGGTTTGAAACGTTTTCGCGAGAGAGGTAAAAGCTAGAACAATTTTGGGGACATGGAAATTTATTAAAAATTATTTTTCGTTATTGATATATGTATTTAAATTATTGTTAAAATTTCTCTGCTGATTTGAAGCATCCTCTACGCATTAATTGAACTTATTATAAGATGAGCAGCACGACGTAGCAGTCGATTGCTAGTTTGCAGCGAAGACTAGCCGTCGTCCAGATAGGAGTTAGGTGGACAGGAAGAATAACAGCATCAGCAACAGATTTATTCGGTTGCCCGGTCGCCTAATCTAATTCCTTGGATCCCGATATCATATAACGTAACATCCGGCCGCAGCCGAGGAAAATTCCAGCCCCGGCTGTACGGAATTCTTCGAGACTCTAATATACCGTGGAGCACGTTTCTTTGAGCGAGTTAATTTGTTTTCCTTTTTGTGCCAGCCGTACTCCCCACGATATTCCGCGCACGTTCCAGCATAATCCCGCTTTCTTCTTTTCTTTACCTCCCCGTCGACCTACGCCCCGCCAACCCGTTCGCCGACCACCGTTTCTTCCTATTTCCACTTCATCCTTCTTTCCTCGCCGTTCCACCCCGTTGTTTTCGAAACCGAGGGCTAACCAACTCCGCGGGCGTCGCTGATACCGCAACAACAAAAACCTCCGAGCGAGCTTTACCCCAAAGTTTACGCCGCGATATCCTCCAACGATGTCGCCAAAAACATTCCACCGAATACGGATTTCGCCGTTGCCTTGCTGAGGCGGAGGGACGTCCCTCCTCGATCACTTAACGACCCTGTCTGATTGAATCAGAGACGATGTTTTTTTCAACATATGCAAATTTCAAATGCCAAGTGATTCATCCCCCAGGCCCGTGAATTTATTGCCGAGTTAGGTTTCCGAAAAATCTGAGAAAATTCGGAGATGCTTCTCGGAGCCTCCAGTTGAACTCCACTTCCGGTGGAGCTTCGAGTAAATTTTTGAGTACGTTTGTGATAAGTGTTAAACAATTTCTTGCGCGATCGCCAGAAGCTCGATGGAAAAATGGCGCTAGTTTTACGAAAGGTAGGAGATCTCGAGGCGGGCTTCCGGCGGGCGGACGTCGAAAGCTCGTGATTCGTCCTTCCGGTATATTTACGGCGTGACGATCGAATTGATTTAGAACCCTCGCCAGTAGGCGAACCAATGCGCGAGGGTTTGGGGCCCGGTGCGAGCCGCTTAAAAGCCGAGTAAATAAACGCATCCCTCGTGCCAATAACGTCGCCACGAATCCCGACCCCCTTGTCGAGGGTGAGACGCGGTAGGGTGAAACCTCTTACGGGGATGAAACTCGATTTACTTCGGATCCCTCCCGATAGACCCTGGTCCGCGAACCGGGAGGGAGGGGACAGAGATACTTGGACCTGGTAAACAAGGGGCGAACGAGAGAGAGAGCGCGCGCGCGCGCCAGAAAGAGATTCCTTTGAATTCTTCTCGACAACTTTTAAACGACTGTCGTTTGCCGCCTGATAAATCATCGCCCGGGCACGATTACAACACGTGAAATGGTCCTTTCAATGAACGATCGCTGGGGTGTTCGCCGGCGAGCGGGATATCCGTCTTTTGTCCCGTGGTAAGACTTTATTTCGGGGATGATGTATTAACTGCTACGAATTTATCGTTCCCGGCTGACTGCCACTGATTTGTTAGCGCGTCTGGTGAACGAGCCGGCACGGAAGTCGCCCTGCCATTTCTGCAGTCGAACTTGTTCGATGATTCAAGGGTCACTCTACTTTGGAACGGCGCAGACGCTTCTGGACCACCCTGTAGCCGACCAGAGTATAAAGATCGTTTTATCACAGTTATTAGAACTTGCCCTACTCCCCAGGCTGTATCCTCGACGACGGTATAGAAATTTTACTACAATTTATCATTTTACTTAATATAGATTGTACTTTTTTCATACGACACCCGGTACATTTTCTACGATTCTTGTATAGAGCACAAAGAGACGATTCCAACGAATACCATGACAGTATCATTACGTGCATTTAGTCTCGAGATACTCCTGTCTGAAGATTACAACCTCGATTAGGTTCTTACCTTTCAGACACGAATATCTCGATACAGAGTAATCGTAAGGATAACATCATGGTAGTCGTTGGAATCGTCTCTTCGCGCCCTTTAGGAATATCCAAGAAAATGTACAGGGTGTCGCAGAAAAAATTACAATTTTTAAGAAATAAAATTGTGAAAATAATAATTTCAATTCGAAATCATACGTCTGTGGTGTCTACGTTTACAATCCGGTTAGATTGTCAGGGAAAGCTTGTTAGATTCGACATCGGTAGAGTGTCAATGATATATCAATCCGATTTCAATAATCTATCCGGACACGAAGCTCGGCAATCAAGGAGGCGTTAGGCGATCGAACTAGATCAATGGTGTCTGACGGGCATGAACGGTTAGACCTCCCATCCAGAGTTCCTCGGCTTTCCTCCTGGAGCCAGCCGTGGATTCGAGACGGCCTTTAATCTCCAGCCGCAGACAACCGGGGGCCGTTACGGCGTTTCGCCATGGGCCAGGCCCCGTGCTACCGTTCCCCGCAGTGGCTTATCCTTTCTGATAATTAACGCGGCCGCCCTCTTCCCCGCCCGATACTATTTATATGTGATAGGAAACTCGATGCTCGCGGCCCCGTTCGGCTTAGCCTGTAACCCGGCTGGTACAGCGGCGCGCAACCGTGCCGTAATTTCGTCGGTGCTTCCAATTACCGCGAAGTCGTATTAATCCCTACGAAAATCCCGTGTCGAGGTGATAAACGCGGCACCGACGCGGTTCCGAAGGGATTACAAGGCCGTGCCACCTGCAACGGAGATGCCCGCTCTTGCAACCCGCCGGAAGGAACATCATCTCGAAACTGACCCCGCGATATTCGCCCGTTGATCGGCAGTTTCGCGAAAATTTAAGCGACACGGTGTTGCTGGAACGCCGATAGACGCTCGGCGCAACGACCAGCAACACGAGGGAACACGATAATCGCTTAGAAAACGGCACTGCCTCGCTGAAATACGCTTTCGGGGCTTTACGAAACGGTAACGCAACCTTGTAATACATTGAACGAACATTGCGATCCCTATTGCTTATTGGTTTCTTTATTTCGCAGTCTTTTAACGAAGCGTAGAGATATTTAGATAGAATGATTCCTCGAGTTATTCTGCGAAACTTTTTCCTTTGTGGAAATTCTGTAAGCAGCTTCGTTGCCGAGTTATTAACGAACGGCGGCGGCCAATCGGAGCGCGGGGCGGCCCTGTGACGTGGCAGACATGGCGGTCGGTCTGGGAGCAGCTGGAACAGTTTTTTGGCGATAACTCGAAAACGGAGCGTCGGATCGCGATGTGGCAAAGGGTAAAGTTTCTTGAAATAACCTCAGGATCGCTAATTTCGTGACACTCGAACGTTTTAGGGACGCCTTGTATTTTTTATGGACAAACTTCTTCAAATTCTGGGTGAGTGAATCGGTACAGGCGATTATACTGATTGGGATAGTTGCTAAAATGAATATTTATTTATGTTACAAAGTGGAAGAAAGATTTTCGATTGAATCGAAGGACAACGGTCTGTGAAACCGGTAATTTGCTGTTGGCCAGCAAGATTGCGGCTTCGTCCGCTAACGGGACAGGAGATATTTGTCCATATGAGTACACAGTTCGAGATCCAGGTCCGTGTCTCGCCAGAGAGCATATTATATTTGAACTTGGTCCCCTAATCAAGAAGCTGTAACGGTAGGTAGACGTCTGGAACGTTCAACGACTCCTCTGTGAGCCAGTCATGCCAACGCAGGAAATGGCCGTGTGGAGCATTATGCGACGATTAACCGCCAAGTATGCAAATATGAAACCGGAATGTTTGTCTAGTTGTTTACTTTGGGGCGCTAGCAGTTTGAGAGCGCTTGAAAATTCTGGGTGCTCAAAATTTAGATTCATTAAATTTCTGAACGCTTAAAAATTAGATACCTTCAATTTTAGAGCGCTTAAGAATTGGAAACGACAAATATTTGAGAGCTAAAAATATGGGGGCGTTAGGGAATAAAAATCGTCAAAGTTTCAACGCTTGAAAATTGGAAGCGTTAAACTTTGGGGCGCTAGCACTTTCAGAGCGCTTGAAAATTCTATTCATTAAATTTCTGAGCGCTTAGAAATTAGATACCTTCAATTTTAGAGCGCTTGAGAACTGGGTGCGTTCAATTTTAGTGCGCTTAAAAATTGGAAACGACAAATATTTGAGAGCTCACAATATTGGAGCGTTTGAGAATAAAAATCGTCAAAGTTTCAGCGCTTGAAAATTCGAAGCGTTGAACTTTGGGAGAGCTTAAAATTCGATTCATTAAATTTCTGAGCGCTTAAAAATTAGATACCTTCAATTTTAGAGCGCTTGAGAAGTGGATGCGTTCAATTTCGGCGTTCAGACCAGCGAAGATTAGTTCGTTTTTAATTCCTCTTTTATCTGCAGTCTCGATCGACGCGCAGAATCGATTAATTTTACGTTTGCGAAAGCGAGAAGAAATTCGGTTTCTCGCATTTTCCTTTTTTTCTTTTTTGTCTCGCTCCTTCCGTTACTCGGCGGAAATTTATTATGGGAGCTAAACGTTTATCGACGACGGCGAGGGAACAACTCGAGCGATTTTCCATGAAATCGAATCTTAAATGGCACCGAGAGCTCGTCCAAGGTAGGTTTTGGTCGATCGATACCGTGGAAAGCTGTTTGGGATCATAACTCGATTATTGGTGTCGAGTTCTTCGAGGGCCGGTTTTGCAATGGCGAATCGTTTGTTAACGCTCTTAGAAAATCGACGGGGGCATTGTGGCGACTATGGGATGCTGCGGAAATTTCGAAAGGGTTAAAGTTTAAAAGACTCTGAGGACAGTCGTTATTTTTAACTCGTTAATATTATTGCAGGATCTTCCTTGTGGCTATTGCATTTTGCAATCAGGTCTGGCGATTTTTATTTTGCACGATTAGATGCATTTTTATTTAGTCGGGGATTTTAACTATTGGTTTCGTCAATTTTTCTATGTTATATTTTGCATATAACTATTTTTGGTAAGAATGAACAATTTGAGAAATATAACGCTGGATTGAATCACATGTTAAATTCTCGTGCACTTGGTACAATTATTATAACAGTCAATGCATTTTTATTTAATTCGAGCTTCCAACAATTGATTCGGTTAATTTTCACCTGGCAAAAGAATAATTTTGTAAGAATTAATTGGCCAAATGCAACATTGAATTGAATAATACTATTACCGTTACTGACTCGTTGAAATGATTTCTCATTTCAATTTCCTTTCATTTGATTTCTTTCACTGAACAGGTACAAATTTTATGTTGCACAAAACTATGCACCAAGAATGGTCAAATGGCAACAGTGAATCGCACCTCATGAACTACCCGATCATGAACGATATAATTTTAAAAACGTTCGCATTCGCATGATCGGTCGCCTAGAAGCCTCAACGACAAAATAAGAGAAGTAACCATCGGCAATTTCAAACACGACTTCTCTAATCTTTCTCGTCCCGGTTCGCCACCCTGGGCCGCGAGCCCATCAGCATTTTATTTCGGTTGCAGCTATTATGGAGATCGATGAGATTCCCATACCCCGGATCCACGGTGGCCCATAGATAAAGATACGAGGCGCATTTGCCTCGGGATTTCTCTACAACCGGGTCTCGACCCGTTGTAATCGTCCCTCTGACATTCCCCGGGTATCAAATAACGCCACCCTCCGATAAATAACGAGCGATCCTTCTCTCGAGATCAGGATACTGCTCGAAAACGTCACCGGCACGTGAACGCGTCCCCATCGAGGTCCAGATGAAAGCACTTGGTCGGATACGATGCACGCTCTCGCCCTTATTTATGACAGATTTACAAAATTGGAAAAACTCTTCGTCTCCCATCCCCTCCGACCCTTTCCTCCCTCCCACAGACGTACCAGTGGCATCCCATCGGACGGATCGACCGACGAATCCACCATTGGCCCCGCAGAACTCGAATTTATGGCCTTCCGATCTGCCGAGGGTCGCTCCTCTTGAGATCCACGCAAAATTAGGCCACCACAATGAAATTTGTCTTGGCTCGGGCAAGTGAAATGCCGGGGACCGCGCATAATCGGCGTCACGCGACGTGGGATCATTGGGTGTCGGCTGGGAAGAAAGATGGCAGCCAGAGATGGACGAAAAATGGCGGAATTTTTACCAATGCTCTGGCGAGACTGATAATTCGATTAGAACTGGTTGGAACAACCATGCTTCGAAGATTGATTTTTATTTTTGAATGAGGCACCCTTAATACCTTGGGTGCAAATCCTGGAAGACATTTTGAACCGAGAAAAGACGAGTTCAAATCAATTATTTCTGTTTGAAGAAAATTCACTTGAGAGCAGGAGTAATTGTTAATAAGTATGATAATTGTTTTGTGTGTATAATTACACTATAACAAGTGTTATAAGTATTTTGACAGCATGTCAAAATGCAGAGGCACAATTCTTCCTGAAGAAGAACGACTCAACAGCAGGAACAGCACTGTTTCCATGCAGAAGAATAACTTTAAGAATAATTACTTAATATTAAGAATAATAATTTTAAGAAGAATAACTTTAAGAATAATCACTCAGCAGCAGCAGCAGCAGCAGCAGCAGTAGCGTTGTCAAAATGCAGACATCCCTTCTTCGAGAAGAGCGACTTAATAAAAGGAGCAGTGTCTATAAGATGTAGGAAGACACTTCTTCCTGAAGAAAAGTGCCTCAAAAACGGGGAGCACTGTTCGAAAAATGCAAGAAGACGCTTCTCCGAGAAAGAAGACTGCCTGCAGAAGAAATTGTGGCCATGGAACGCGAAAGGGACGCGTCACCCTAAAAGATCACCCAAGGACTAACGAGAAGAGCAAAAGGACACCGTTCCTAGGAGAGAATAACTGATGGCCAAATAGCTGTGTTGCCACGGCACCGTTCTCAGCGATTCTCAGGAAGAAACCAACGAACGAGGAGTCTGAGGATCGACCTGTTAGCAATTCGATTCAGGCGACCCCAGCACAAGCCTCCGATACCATGATCTCGGCTCACAAAAGGATCCCATCGAGCGACTCCGCCATAAGCAGCCTCTTTCCCGACGTTACAGCATCCGATCAGCCGAGGCACGCAATCGCAGGTAGATCAGGAACAAGCTTTCTCGCAGGTGTGCGACCGAGAAAGGCTCCGTCCACGGTTTCTGTGTAGACAAGATTACGGGGAGTCGAACGAATCGGGGAAACTTTTTCCTTCCGTCGACGACGACGTTCGACAACGACGTTCGACGACGACGTTCGACGACGACGTTCGACGACGTTCGACGAGAACGACGTAGCAGGAGCTGCACTGGCCTGGCCACAGGCTGGTTTCCATCGCAAGAACTTTCCATTTCCCGGTTTCTCTATCTGGGATTCCTGCCGTTGCAACCGGAGAGATTAGCGGCTTCGACCAGGACCAGGGAGGACGAAAGGGACGACAAAACCCCCGGCACACGTTTCCCCGCCTTTACCCACGGGAAATTACGAGAAACCCGGGCTCCACCTAAGCAACCTATCCTCGACCTATCCTCTCCCACATTCACATCTGTTTCTCCCTGTACACGAGCTTCCTCGACGGGCTGCCCTCTTAGCTTTTGTCCCCTTTACCATATCTCTGCTTGTCCTTCCTCTCTCTCGCTTACAATCTCTCTTCCTGGTCCGCAGATCGAGCACCATCGAGACCTAGAATTGCCACTGGCGTCGTCTTCCCGGCCTACCAGGACCACAAGCTAAGATATTTAGGTGCCAGAAGCCTTGGAGAGTCCTCTTATTGGATCATTCGAATTGGTCAACTGTCTTCTGCTGCAGGAACACAAGAAGATTGAATAGGGTCCTCTTGAATGGTCCTGAAGATTGAAGGTAGCATAAACTTGTCCTTTTCTTGGGCAGGGAATTTAGAATGAATTGAATTTTATGTCTTGGACAGTGGAGCTCTGCCATAATTGTATTCTTGACTGTATTGAAGACCAGAAGCCTTGGAGAGTCCTGTTATTGAATCATCTGAATTAGACAACTATCTTTTGGTGCAGGAACACGTCAAGATTGTGTGCAGGGTTTCCTGTATGTTCCTGAAGCCCGCAGGTAACATAAACTTACTCTTTGATGGAGAAGTTCACAGTAGATTCAATTTTAGATCTTGGACAGTGGGCCTCTTCCATAACTGTACTGTTGACTATATTTTGTAGCTACTCGTAGCTTTACTAATTAGTTGAGGACCACTGTGCAAGACAGTAATGTTACCAGAGATGATAGAGAGTCCTTTTAGCAAGACATCTCAATTTTTTGGAATAGTTGTTTCTGGTGGAACACTTCATTAGATAAGACGATCTACCTGGATATTCCTGGATGGTCCTGAAGACTGAAGGTACTGTAAAACTATGATATTTACAATGAATATTTTCCATAATTGTACTATTGACTATATTTCGAAGGCACTTTTAACTCCAGAAATGACTGGAGCATCTAAGTTGTCCCACCATCTTTAATTAATGAATCGCGTTGCATTTTGCATCAATTGCCAAGTATTTATGAACTGTTTCCACTCAAGGTCACAGTACAAACTAGTATAAAAATTTGTATGACCTTGGAACCCCTGAAAATGACCATCAGAAAATTTTTAATCCCACTACTTGCCTCTTCGAACGAAATAATATTCCCCTCTGACAATTCTCCCTATAACAAACAATGCCCAAGATATCCAAGACGCCGAAGTCAACCAGAACACCCAGTGCATTAAAGCAAGCATGAAAAGCCACGCGGAATTAATCGAAACGTAAAATTGATTGGCCAGCGCAGTTTCTCGCTTAGGCATTACATTTGCCTCTCGCCATTCGGGGCCTTTCATTAACTAATGCCCGCTGTCGCGGCGCGGTTTTCCTTCACATCGACACGGCGAAAGATCGTTAAAAGAAAACGCTATATTAAACGATCTCATTGAGCCTGTTCCGCCCGGGGACTCTTAAACAATGCGGCATTGTACAGTGCCTGGCAAAAGGGAGATGAAAAGCCACGGTTAAAATGCTCGCTACGAAATACTCTAATCTCTCACCCAGCCACCCTCCAACCCCCTCCTTCACTCTGCCTTGCATATAAAAATATTCGAGGCATTCCACGTGATCCGCAGCAGAATTGGAGTGTTTGCGAAAGCTTCGAACGGAAAGCCGACTCTATAAATCCTTGGTTAATTGACCAAGTTTTTCACCGGCCACCATAGGCGGCGGAACACGTCGACAGCGGAAGCATAATCGCAGGAAGTTGTCTCTGTCGAGGAGGCGGAAGACGGTCAGGCAGCTTTTAGCAAATGACACGGATTAGCGTCGCGCGTCAGAGATTCCGAAGAATCGGCCGTGCAGACCCGGGCTCCGGTGTCGACGAGACGTATTTTTGTCCCCGGTGCATCCTCCGCGTGATCGCCAGTAATTCCGAAAGTTTACCAGCTCATCTATCCGACGGAGCGGGGTTGTATCGGTTCCAATGTGGACTCCCGGCAAATCTGATTACACGAGGAATATCGATGGCGGCGGCAGGAAAATCGAGCCGACTCAATAATTCACGTTCAGCCGCCGTTGCGACAATCTTTGCGCCCTGCACGTCGCAAAACTACGATCAACGACGAGCGTAAATATTTAATTCGATTAATAATGGAAGGGGATTTTTGGGGCGAGTACTTTTCAATACGACACCCGGTATATTTCCTTCGGTATTCTCGTAGAGCATGCAAAGACGAATCCAACGAGTACCATGACCATACCATTGCGATCACTGAAACTCGAGATACTCCTATTTGAGGAATATTGCTTCGATTAGGCTAGATCTTTCATATATGATATCTCGAGAATGGATGATCGCAAGGGTATGGTCAAGGTACTCGTTGGAATCGTCTTCTCGTGCTCTATAAGACTGTAGGAGTAATAATATACGTCTCCGCACTGAACTATACTGATCATAGTAATCTGCCGACAATTTATACGACACCCTATATATTTCCTGTAGTGTTCTTGCAGAGTCTGGAAACACGAATCCAACGACTACCATGAACACGTACCTGCGGCCATTCAATCCTCAGATATTCCTGTCTGAAGCACAAGACCAGCCTAACCTTTCTGACACGATTATCTGGAGATCGAACGATCGCAATGCTGCGTTCATGGTACTCGTTGGATTCGTCTTTCCAAGCCCCATAAGACTATCGAAGAAAACACATAGATCGTCGTGCAAAAAGATTGCGAATCCCGATAAAATACGATTGACAAATTACCTAGTTACGATCGCGACGTAATCCCAACTTTTCGGAGCGAGTCGCTCCGACATTCTCGCGGAGAATGATTCATAAATTGTTGATCGTACGATCGTAGGGCGCGCGTTTGTTAAATTTAGAGGGAACGCAAGAATGTCGAGGGAATTTCACTCGGCGATGCACAAATACGCGGGCTCTGCTCTCTTAAATCCGGGAAGCGTCGATCGACGGAATCGACTTTCCATTCCGATTATCGGTATCGGTCGTCGTTTCTTCTCGCAGCTCGAGAAGAGGCGGAGTCTCGTCGGTTCTGTCTCGAGAATAGCCGGTTCTCGAAATGTATTCGCGGGGGCCAGGCAATTTCGGAATGTCCGCCATTTCGCGCCGGGCCGGGAGGTACGGTTATTCCGTTCGACAGAGCTGTTACCTAGGCGGCTCTCGATTTCCATTCGAGCGAAATCGGCCGGAAGGTCGCGAGGGTTAAATTAGCCGCGCGGAATGAACCACGACGGAAATCCGGGAATTCGACCAGCATCCTCCATCGCGTCGGAATGGGAAACGGCACCGATGAATCGTTCCACAGAGACAGAAGATCGCTGATCATTCTTGCTGGCGTACCCTCGTTGCTCGACCACCGTCATCTTCATTGTCTGTCAGACGAACACGCGAATTCAATGGGCAGGCGCGAACCGAGACCCCTGCACCAGCGATCGCTATGTTTCGAAAGGGTTATCGGTACTCCGTGAAAATTATATTGGATAGTTAGAAAAATATTCAGAGATTCTTCTCAAATTTTTACTATACGTTTCTTCTACTCAAAATGAATTTTATTCAAGTTTAGCCATTATCAATTTTTCTGGTAGAGCCATAATCCCATAGAACTTCCCTGGTTTATCGGCTAAAAACTTGGTCGAGTGATTTTCACAGTTCTCCTTTTAAATTGCAAGTTTTTACCATCGAGGTAGTTTTACAAAAATCGAAACAAGCAAATTTCTTCAAAATTTCATTATGTTTGAACTATGATTCGCAGATGGAAGCTCGATCCATCAAATTTTTCTCTGTTAAGAGAAAATTCAGCCTTCCGCAAATCATTCAAAACGGTTGAATTGCGAATGTTTAATTCTGTAAGAAAGATTTTAAATGCGTTTAAATCTTTCGTCAAAATCGGCACGAACTTTCCGGACAACCCAATACTATCTTACTAAGGAATCTAAGGAATTTCCAATTTCGGTAATTGAGGGAACAGTGGATCCGAAGTGTTCCGAATTAATTGTTACCTTCGTGGGCATTGTTCGAGCAAGCTCGCAACGGTCGTATTTCACGAGGAAGAAAAATTGACGTAATATTTTTGTGCCGTTCGATTTATACACTTATGCATTCGCAGTAGGAATATTCTAGTAGCTGAAATTGATGGTGCTCGTTGAATTATCGGTGTGTCCATCGATCGGCAGTGGCGATTTGATTAATTTGTCGGAATCCAGGGATCCGCAGCGGCGTCGTCTCCATCATTTTTATCGGTGTTTCTCTGTCCACCGTAACCGTGTATCGCAATGCTTATCAGAAATTGGTGTAGCCGCTAGGACAATGTTCCCAGGAGCTTCTAATCCCTGTTCCATAAGCTGCTAGGTATCTAACCCTAATAACAATACAAATTATTGAGTGGTATTATGCTCGCCCCTGGTTCAATGGTCCGCAATCTCCGGAATCTTGTTACACCAATCCCAACTTCGCGGTATTACAGTTCCAGCGTTGACTAGTTTTGCATCAAATTCATTCCACGCGTCCCTGAATTTCTCCAGCCTCGCGACACGTCCTCCACCCACCCCTGTTATTAATTGAACAGCTTTATTTCCGTTCAATCCTCGCGCTTGCAACTGATCCGAATTTTTATTCTGCAACCGATGTTTAATTTCGGATGATTTGACCTTGAAAAGATCTTGGACGTTGGAAAAACTACCCTTAGCTTAATTATGAAATTAGGAAACGTGCGAGTGGACGGAATAAATTCAGACGAATCGCCGAAGGATTATGTTCTACTAACAGTGTGAAGAATAGAATTTTCTTTCGTAGAAAGCGTGGCGGACACTTAACGCTTTTCCACCGATTCCTTTTTAATTTTGACTACACGTCCGTAGACGCGGAGCCAGAGTGTATGCCAATTCTCAGCTCGATCGGAAGCGAATTACGCCCGTGACGCGAAATTGCATGGCTTGAAATTTCGAGGTGTTCGAAATCGCGAAAATAGGCCAAAATGGGCTTGATAAAACGAAGCTTCCTGAAGTACCCTGAAATGCTAGCCTCGATTGGAGGTGCATGCTTAAAGAGGAAGGTTTGAGGAAGATTTTACCGTTTGAATCATGTCGATAGCGTTGATAGTCTGGTCGGGGCACGCCTGCAAATATTGGCCAATATCGAAGGTACGTACTCTCGTGAAAATGACTGATTTTTACAATTACTGAAATTATAAAAATCTTCATGAAAAACTTTCGAATGAATTTCGAAGCAGACATTACGATAAAAGAATTGTACGATATCTGAATAGTAAAATTGTAAAATTGTGAATTGGCCCGAATGAAAGGTGCAGCGTTCACGTTTCATTTGTCGAGTTACTTTGATCGATGCTGCGCGAGGATCGCAAGGATTGTAATTTTTGCGAGAATACCGAAACGCGTGTACCATTTTCCCGGTGAACGTGCGCGAACCATGGCCTTCCAGCAGAAGGAATTGAACCGGGGAGACTCCTCCTCGGCCGGCGCATCGTCCTCATCAAATATCCCGCGAAACAGAAAACTCGCATTCATCTCGACGGCGTGGCTCCGACAATGCTCCTCGGCGACGAATTCTCTCAAAGAATGAGATCAAGAAAGCAGACGATACGCGGGCGAATCCGACGATAGAATTACAGGAGACTGTGTGCGCTATATCTGCGCATGCAGTCGACAGCCGGATAATGGTCGCGAGTCTCCATTACTAGATGGAACAGCGGCGACGGTGGAAGGATACACATTATAGACATTCGTCTTGGTAAACTGTGCGGTGCAGGTGTGCATGATGTAGAGGACGCTCGGCGTCCCGTAAAAGACAACACGGCTTCAAGGTTTCTAAAGCGAGACACGCGTTGATGGCGAGGCGTCTTCAACGCGTCCCGCCACGCCCCCACCTAAGCTAATACTGAAAAGGAATTCGTCGCCGGCTATCCGGAAACGAGGATTCGTCGACGGGGAAGCTATCTAATCCGTGCCATTTCCAGAAGGTTCTCTTCTCTTCCGCAGAAATGTCTATTCCTGCCACTTAGACGACGGTTCTCAACTCTAACTCCTCTTCCCACGCCCCTCTTCGCTAGGAGCTGCATCTGAGATGGCCTGTTCGTTCGATGAACATGTCCGCTCGGATTAGCATTCACGAATCGTTGTGTAATCACCGGGAGCAATGTCGTTTAACGAGGTACCGCGTATGTTTGATCCGATAGGCTTGTAGAGCGCGAAAAGACGAATCCAACGAGTACCATGACGATACCCTTGCGAGCACCCCTTATCGAGATACGCGTGCTCGAAACATCTGGCCTAATCGGGGGTGCAATATTCGAATGAGCATATCTCCAGGTTAATCGATCGTAATGGTACGTTCATGGTACTCGTTGGATTCGTCTTTGCATGCTCTACGAGAATACCGAAGGAAATATACAGGGTGTCGTATAAATTGTCGGCAGATTACTAGGATCAGTATAGTTCAGTGAGGTGACATATATTATTACTTCCACAGTCTTATAGAGCGCGAGAAGACGATTCCAACGAGTACCGTGACCATACCCTTGCGATCATCCATTCTCGAGATATCATACATGAAAGGTCTAGCCTAATCCAAGCAATATTCCTCAAATAGGAGTATCTCGAGTTTGAGTGATCGCAATGGTATGGTCATGGTACTCGTTGGATTCGTCTTTGCATGCTCTACGAGAATACCGAAGGAAATATACAGGGTGTCGTACAAATTTTCCAACACGGCTGTTTATTTTTGCTGTTGGCGTACCGGAAATGTTACTTTTTCGTTTGGTACGACTCGCGTTCGTTTGCTGAGAGGTGTTCAGTCCATGAGAGGTGTTCATTCGGTGGACTTAGGACTGTTTCATGTTCAGTACACCCTTTTTCGGAACGAAGCACTCGAGAAATCGGCGCAGCAGTTATCGCGCGACCGTTCTTTCTGCGAAATAAGTACGTGTCGCGCGGGAAACAGAAACCAATCTCGCCGGGGCTTAAGCCGGCCAGGCAATTCCTGCAATTTCGAGGAAGACGAGAGGAGGAACACCCGAGCTATCACCCGGATCCCGTTTCAAAATCACGGTCGAGATTAACCGCGACACTGGCTTATCCCGGCAGAAAGATCTTTCGCGTGTTCCGCGAGAGAAACCGCTGCCAAGAACTGCATTGTTCCAAGGAGATCGATTTT
Organism: Agapostemon virescens; assembly: GCA_028453745.1. Taxonomy (NCBI): domain Eukaryota; kingdom Metazoa; phylum Arthropoda; class Insecta; order Hymenoptera; family Halictidae; genus Agapostemon; species Agapostemon virescens. The sequence continues at coordinate 11,634,152 of CM052095.1, read as the reverse complement.
TCGTCGCTGCTTCGAAAGTAGACCGACACACCGCGGTCCAAACTAACGAATTTCGAACGTTCCGGGCATAGCTTCCATTCCCATATACACGGTGTCTCGCCAAAACTGTATCTCGCCAAAACTGATACATCTTGTCCAACAAAGAAGTTGATTTAAAAATTGGTCATCGCTTTTTTAACGGGACGATATATTTTCCAATCATTCACACGAGTTACACGTCGACAACCATAATTAATAAATACCTACAACTACCATAATTAATAAAAACAACGATAATTTGCGAGGAAGCTAAAATTCCATTAGTTTATAGAAATACGGTGACACATTGTAATTAATATAGAATTATACCAAACGAAAAATGAAATTAGGATGGCATAGTGTTGTAGCCAATGAAAAGACCGATTCAATAACGTACAGTAAGTTGACCTTCAAACGACCTTTGCAGTAAAAAATGCTTGTTACAGGAAAAATCCGCTAAAAATATTCGCAAACGTAATCCGCGTTATTTGCGAATAAATTGTCGGTTTTTTTGTCATGAAAACAATTGCATAAATACTTCTTTATCCGTGGACGGTATATGGCCGCATAAAATCGATCGTGAATCACGGTTTCCAATTCGATTCTGGCAACAGAATCGCGTCTATTATCAATCATGCGAAATTCAGATTTACTATCGTTGATCCCGAATGATCCCGCTTCTCCCGATTTGTGTAATGCGATGGACGACGCGGGGCAGGATGGAGGGAGGGCGGGTGTAGGTGTAGGTGCGAGTGTGTTCGCGAAAAAACCTGATATTTACAGGAAATCGACAGGAAATTGAAATCCGCGAAAATCGGATTTCGAAATCAAAACTTGCGATGAAAGTGTCGCCGCAGGAAATCTTATTATGAAATGTGCCGTTGCAGTTTTCGTGCAATTTGCTCTGCATGGGTTCGGCGGACTGTGCACGGTGCACTGTGGGAAAACGCGAGTTTCGGAGCATTATGTGCCGGCGTATAATGATTTACTTTCGTCGCTCGCGGATAAATCAGAATTACCCGGTTGCCATTGCCCGCGGAGCCTTCCGTTTTCGCGAAAATCGATTCTGCCACTATCGATGTCCTGCGGGATGAGCCTCTCATATTTACGACGACGTACGTAATTTATACCGCGCTGCTTCTCGTTACCCAATTTATTAACGATCAAATAACAACGTCTCCACTTTTAAACCCCTCGTATACTTGTACTACATCAAAAACTAAATTTAATAAGTAGCATACTTCTCCGAACATGATCATTTTACGGTCTGTCTAGCATATTCTCACAAAGCACGAAAAGACGAATCCAACGAGTATAATGAACGCTCCATTACGATCATTCAGCTTCGAGATATTCGCGTCTGAAGAATTAAGAATCGATTAGGTGTGCCAATAGGTACCTTTCAGTCACGAATATCTCCAGACTAAATTATTATAAATGTACGCTCATGGTACTCTATGGATTCGTCTTCTCGCGCTCTACGATAATATCGCCTCGAATATACCGGGTGTCGAGAAGAAAAGTACTGCCGATTTTGAACTTTTTAATTTTCCCGTGAGAAACCTGCGTGTTTCTGCAACTGTAGAACCAGCAGCTATTTAGAAATAGTTTCGAGCTTTGAAACGTTCTAGTCTCGACTCTCTCGGCACTTTCAGTATTTTCATTATAAACTGCACAGTATGAAGGACTCTGGTTCCCCAGCGGCTGCTCTAAGCTTCCCCGGAGGATCGCCGGACGGATCGCATTAGCCGCTAACAGCTAAATAATTGTTTACCAGCTGTCAACGCGGATCCTCGAGGACAACCGCTCGCGAACTACTTGGGTAATCCCATTTAACACAGGTTACGCAAACGAATCGAACTGACCGTCGATAAATACCGTCGACTTTAAGGCAACATGAGTGTCCTGGCTGGCCGGCGTCCATAACGAGGCCCTTTTCGCAGCAGCATGGCGAGGGAACCTTCCACTCGGTCTAGCACCGCGATGTCTCGTTGTTTGTACTGCGCCGACGTTTCCATAGATTCCATTACGATAGCGGCACCTAAGTGTACTTTAACCCTAGCTTTATGCGCTTCGCCACGCGTTACTTCCAACGCGGACGACAACGAATCATGGTTTCCTCTGTTCCAGAGGCTGTTTGCGAATTCTTGATTGCCGCTGCCTCGGCCATTGTCGATGATTCGCCCCCGCGTTTAACGCGGCTTCACACGGGAATCTATGGGAGATGCATATCCCAACACCATGCGCTCGTCATGTCTCTTCTGCGATGGTGTTTACTTGAATTTAATCGGTGCTCTAAAATTTTATGGTTTGTAATTGAACGTTACTTGACTTTTATCTTCGAAATGTTTCAGGGAAACGTTTGTTTCATCAGCTAGACTATCGTCCTCGATAATAGCTCGTCAGTGAATTTTTATCTAGTTGGCAACTCTGAAATTTATAGCAATTCCGAAACATTCTTACGTTCAGCCATCTACTTTTCCACTTTTTATTCGAAGCTTGACAAGTCGGTGGAAAAAAATCGTAGATCAATTTTTAAGGTCTCGTTGCAAAGGGAAAGGTTCGCTCTTGAAGCATGTGGAAGGCTCATGCCCGGAAAAAATTTATTAACGTTTTGACAGACGCTTCAATGTACCAGAGATTGCCTCTATAATCCTCCTGATTGAAGCAAAGCCTGATTCTCTACTTTCCATTCGAAAATCGATCGCTTGGCTAAAAAAAATCGTAGATTAATTTTTAAGGTCTCGTTGCAAAGGGGAGAATCTATTTTACGAATCTGTGTAAAATGCATGTGAGAGAAAAATTTTTTAATCATTTGACAGGGGCTTGAATTTGTAGCATTTCGTAGGAAAACTGTGTCATTGGTTTTTCGTCTGCTGCACCGTGTAAAAAAATTCTAGAATAAAATGAATAACGGCGTTGGAAAGTAGAGTCTTCAAGCTTTAAAACGAGCCTAAGCTCGTAGCTGTACGATTATTTTTAACGAAACCACAGTAAATTGAATATCGTCGATTTATCAAGATTCAAAAATCTTGTGTTCGCATAATTTTTGGGTCTGCTGCATAAAGGGCGGTGAAACAAGAAGTCCCATATTTATGGGCCTTATAGTACTAGCCATGGGGAATAAAAAATATCTAATCAACGCACATCCTAGATGCAATCGTTTCCATGCAAAATCAACTTTTGTTATTTATACTTTCCCACATCGTGTCTGTCGCAAGGGAAATAATTTGATGGGCTTATGCCAATGGATTAGAAAAAATGATAGTTGTCCCTTATAGTTGTGCAGTAAGGTTCGCCATCGGATGGTTGAGCCATTCGCGGTATTTTCGAGTATCCGGGTATGTTCTGATGGTAATAGCAACCCGGCCGTATTGCCGAAACGCAGGCAAGGAGTTTTCGCAGAGTTTGCAGGCAAGGGCGTCGCAATTTCCGGGTCGCTTCTACGCCATCGAGCGGAAGAAACAACCATAGTCTCGCTGTTCATACTTGCCGCGGCAACGCGTTATGGATATCTATCGTGCATTATGAGCCGTATGAGGTAAGCGCTGTTCGAATCACTGGTCGTAAAAAGTTTCTTACTCCACGGTGAAAGTACTCGGACCTTCAACCCCAGCCACCCCCTCGGTATAGCCGTTGGACATTCGCCAAATACTGGCACTGTTCTTCTTCATGACCGAGCAACGTTCTAAAATTCGAGTCAAATTCATACCGCGATATGCGCCACGGAATATTACGGTCGCCGAAGAATAATTGACGCGCGTGCAACCAGATTAAAAGTTCCGACGTATTTCAAATACTCCGCCATAGTTCTCCCCGAATTCCATTTGGACGCCGAGTGTGTTCGAACCGATCCGAGAAACGTAAATTCTTCGAGCGAATTTAGTTTCGGCGAACCTTCGAAATAAACTCCCAAGAGATTCAATATTCATATTCATAAAAATGTAAAGAATCCGTTAAAGGGTTTTGAAATTTCATGAGAAGTCTGCAAGCATGTACAAAGTACTGTGCAATAGAAATTTGTAAAACGCAAGATTCAGATTCTCCAGATGATTCTAAACAACATTTCCCTTTGCCAATTTGCAATCGGACGCTTCGTTCCGGAGTTATTCGCGAAAAATACGACGGGCGTATTGGTTCTAGGCTCCGCCCACGACTCGGCGCCATGTTCTACTACGCCAGCTCACTTCGCGCTGTGATTGGACCACGTTTTCCGTTAATAACTAGGAAACGGTGAGTCCTATCGCAAATTGGCAAAGGGAAATGTTGTTCAGAATCGTCTCAGGAATCTCCTATTTAAATTTCATCCGATTTCACAATAAATCCTGCATATTATCAACAATTGCGTGGTTAAACAAATATTAGGGAATTACTCTTTGCATGTACTCGTAGTTACACTTTACGAACAGTCAAACAGGAAAGTTTTCCGACGTTTCCCGCTTTCGCGAACCCACAAGTCAATCGTGGAAGTATAAAATAATGCGCAAGCTTACTCGAAATTGGCGATTGCGCGTATTATTGGATTTCCATCGTTGTCTCGTGCAGGAATAAAATTATTTTCGCGACTGCGACGACTCCGAGGTTCATAGTGTTCCTAGGGCTTCTTCGATACAGACGTACGCCCGGCGCCAGGCTCTCGGGTACACTTTAAACGGAGATCTAACAATAAGTTGCGGTAACTAGCGGCAGCCTGCGATCGCCGGGGCTTTTATATTGAATCTACTTTCCACAGTTTCACACGGATCCAATAAAAACTTACAATTCCGATCGAAGTAAGATTACTTCGAATGCCGTGTACACCTGCTGCTCCCCCGAGCACCGGCCATAGTAATGTTATCGGTTATTGGCGTCATCGTAATAATACACGACGCCACTGCCGATAATAATCTTCGCGTACCTCGGGAATATTTTCTTCGAAGTAGCCGCCGCCGCCACCGCCGCCGCTTCCCCTTTTCTGCCCCAAACGTCAACGATTCCTCTCCTTATCTTCGAGAGTATTTCTGCTGATTCACCAGCGATCCGTAATGCGCTCGCCGAATCTCTTCATTCTCGTGAAAGCCGCGTAATCGATATTTATAGAGATCTCTAGAACGACCGTCGCTATACTCGCGAAATTACTAATCCATTACTCTTCTTCTTCTTCTTCTTCTTCTTCTTCTACTTCTCTATCTGCAACTTTTCTTATTTTTTCCTCTTTCTCTTTTTCGCCCATCGCAAACAGAGGCGTGCGGAGATTCGACTGTCTGCTGATCCAGTTCAAGATGCGCGGATTCAACCGGATATTTTTATGCTACCAAGTTTCGAGGATCATCGCTCTCGCCTAGTCTCCCAGTGGAAGAACAGCGGAAAGTCCTCCGGTTGAAGACGAGACCGGTAGGCTCCGGATTTCACGCGTTTATGGGAAATCTATCAGGTGTGTAAATATGAAACCGGAATTCTTGTACTTGCTGTCTTAAAACTTTTTCTTTCTGTTTTAAATCAGTCGAAGCATCGTGATTTACCAAGAGCATGCTCGTCGTAAGCT
>CM052095.1:11610016-11628210 GCA_028453745.1 Agapostemon virescens | reverse complement strand
AAGCATGTGGAACGCTCATGTCCGGAAAAAATTTATTAACGTTTTGAAAGATGCTTCAATGTACCAGAGATTGCCTTTATAATCCTCCTGATTGAAGCAGAGCCTGATCCTCCACTTTTCATTCGAAAAACTACAGCTTGGTTAAAAAAAATCGTAGATCAATTTTTAAGGTCTCGTTGTAAAGGGGAAGGTTCGCTCTTGAAGCATGTGGAACGCTCATGTCCGGAAAAAATTTATTAACGTTTTGACAGATGCTTCAATGTACCAGAGATTGCCTCCATAATCCTCCTGATTGAAGCAGAGCCTGATTCTCCACTTTTCATTCGAAAAACTACAGCTTGGTTAAAAAAAATCATAGATCAATTTTTAAGGTCTCGTTGTAAAGGGGAAGGTTCGCTCTTGAAGCATGTGGAACGCTCATGTCCGGAAAAAATTTATTAACGTTTTGACAGATGCTTCAATGTACCAGAGATTGCCTCCATAATCCTCCTGATTGAAGCAGAGCCTGATTCTCCACTTTCCATTCGAAAATCGACAGCTTGCTTAAAAAAAATTGTAGATCAATTTTTAAGGTCTCGTTGTAAAGGGGAAGGTTCGCTCTTGAAGCATGTGGAAGGCTGACGTCTGAAAAAAATTTATTAACGTTTTGGCAGATGCTTCAATGTACCAGAGATTGCCTTTATAATCCTCCTGATTGAAGCAGAGAGCCTGATTCTCCAGTTTTCATTCGAAAATCGACAGCTTGGTTAAAAAAAATCGTAGATCAATTTTTAAGGTCTCGTTGTAAAGGGGAAGGTTCGCTCTTGAAGCATGTGGAACGCTCATGTTCGGAAAAAATTTATTAACGTTTTGGCAGATGCTTCAATGTATAGTTTTTCGCGGGGGTTTTCTTTCGCCGTACTCTGGTCGAGGTTTAATTTTCGAAAATACCAATGGCCGAGTATTTGTTCGATCATTGAAACGAATGGCACGATTCGCGTCTTTTAAACTGAAGTATAGTTCCTGGCGAAGCGGCTGTCGATCGATATAAACAGCAGGGCATTAGGGGATTGCGCGGAAGTGGACTGATCGAGGCTGCGTCCGCAATCCCTTTCCGTGTTCTTGGTGCGCTCCGCTAACGTGCTGATTACGAGAACGGGAACGATGCTATTTCCCCCGGTGTTATGGCGATGCCTCATAATTGCTGGCACTCCAGGCCCTGGATATTTAGGTTATTCCGTAAATCACTGAACCGACCGCAGACACGAGACGGTGGTGGGCCAGGTCAGGTAAGCAGGTTAACTACCACCTATCACCTGTTTTCCGAGGCGCTATATTAATGCGAAACGGTGGCTGCCGGCCTGCTCCGGGCTGAAATTGAAAGGAGTCTGATTACGTGCGTCACAATGACGTCCGTCGAACAGATTAGGTTTTGTTTGTCGGCTCCCTTTACGCTGCCGTTCCCGCGTCGCTCGTTTAGGTCACTCGATTTTTCCAACAATCATTTGTCCTTCTCTTTCCGGCTACAGTTCAATCTATTCGTCAGCCTCGTCATTATGTTTCAGACATTTTATCTCGCAAAGGATTTTATGCCAGATCAAAATTGTCTGCCTCGAAAGTTCGATTTATCTCCGAACGATTTTGACAGAGTGAAAATGATAGAACAGTTTTTTTTTTTTAAAATACTCCGATATTTACAGTGTTTTAAATTACACAGTTTTCCACGAGCGAATGGGTTAAATGTCAAACAGCAATTTCTGGATTTATTTATAATATATTGTTTTTCGGGTAGCACGAATAGGAATTGCTGCATTTATTTGTAATATATTATTTTTCAGTTAGCATGAACGGTCAAAGGCAAAATGTTAACAATCTGGAGTGATGCAGAAATTAAAAATTATCTCTGAGTGTGTAACGAGTTGAGAATAGTAGAAAAGTACTTTTTAAAATGCTCGAATATTTTCGTTATTTTAAATTATCTATTTTTCCATGAGCGAACGAGTTAAATGTCAAACAGGAATTTATAATATATTATTTTTCAGTTAACATGAACGATCAAAGGCAGAATGTTAACAATCTGGAGTGATGTAGAAATTAAATTTTATCTCTGAGCGTGTAGCAAGTTGAAAATTGTAGAAAAGTACTTTTTAAAATGCCCCAACAATTTCGTTATTCTAAATTATATATTTTTCCATGAGCGAACGGTTTAATTGTCGAACAGGAATTTCTTTATTTATTAATAGTAATGTTATTTTTTGTTTAGCACGAACAGTCAAAGGAAAAATAAAATTTTAATTTATCTCCGAGTGTGTAACAAGATGAGAATAACAGAACAGTATTTTTTTAAATTCTCCAACATTTTCATTACTTTTTATTAAATTATCTATTTCTCCACTGGACAGACGGGTTAAACGTCAAAAAGGAATTTCTGCATTTATGTATATTATTTGCATGAACAGTCAAAGACAAAATGAAATTTCACAAATCTGGAGTGACGAAGAAATTAAAAATTTCCTGCGACAGTGTAACAATTTGAAAATAATAGAACAATATTGTTAAAATTGTTCGAATATTTATGCATTTTTAAATTGTCCACGGGTTCGGCGCGAATCCGTGCAAATAAATAATATCGCGTTCCCCGATTTTGCGATCGAGCCAGTCGTTTTTTATTTCGCATAAATAATCGCTAATAATGGCTGCTGCATTAGCAGGTTCTACGCGAATTGTTGCGAACGTTCTACCTGGACGGATTACCGGCGACTCTTTCACTGACAGGTCCCACGGTTCGCGGTATGTCAAACGGATTGCTTAATACTGAATATGAAAAAGTTAAAGTACCATGCGAAAACAAACAATCGCGTGCCGGCAGGTGGCGTTATTGAGCTTCGCAGATCTGTGTACACGCGCACACCATAAGCTTTCAATAAAAACATACCTGCAAATATTGCCCAGCTTCCGGTTTTATCCTGCGAAAAAAATATTTTCGCGACAGCGATTGGTTTCGATGAAAATCGATTGATATGGAAAGACTTTTCTGACATTAATTAAAATATTCAGTCGATCGAATTAACATAAACAAATTAGAAATTTATCTAAACACCCCGAGGACCCAATAAAAATATTACAACAGCGAGTACAATAATGTCTCGATAAATGCTACGACGAGGTTGCACTTATCGTGTACATGCTCAAGTAGGAATTCGAAGTCCCTGGAGTGTGTATTCCGCATTATTTAGTATAACAGGGTTATCCTGTGGGCAGTCGAGCCCTTACCGAGTAGATAATCTGTAAAATGGTGGAAGCTTAAATTTGAAAATTTCGAGGCGCAATATAATTTCCTCTTTAATAAGAGGAGGCCGTCAAGCATGGCCGTGAGGGTTTCCAGAATTAATTACATTAGGTATTCGGAGTATCCGCAAATCAGGGGCGGCGAGATATATCCGCGCTAATCGCTTAAGTCCGCGAGAGAAGCCGGTGTCCCGTTAGCGTCCTCGGGGTCCTGACTCGACGAAAAAGCATGATCGCCCGACAGGACAGCTCGCCACTTTACTGCAGTGTTGTCTATAAGTATCGTGGGGGTGGAGGACGTAACTAGGTTGCCGCAGAGTGACGTCACAATTGCCCTAACCTAACCCACTTTTGCGCCGGGGTCGTAGCCACGGTTGCTGGCATATTCCGCAAATATTGCCTGAAAATTACGAGAGACAGCCAACCAGACAGAAAAGAGAGATAGAGAGGGAGAGAAAGAGAGTGGAGAGAGAGAGAGAGATAGTGGAGGACACGTCTTGTCTCTTGAACACGCGAAATTAAAGGGGGCCGAGGCAGAATGTGCAAATTCATTAGACCGGTCCGATTTTTCACCAACACGTATGGATTTTCCGAGGTGACCTAAATTCTCCTTGCCGGAGCCATTCGGATCGCAGGATTTCCAGGATCCAGATAGCTTCGCGAAATTCGTAATTTTACACGGTTTCGCAATTCTAGAGGCTGCCTGGTGATGCCAAAAAATTTTAAAATGGGAGATCGAGATTCTCGAGACGATACTGAACAACTTTCTCCTTTGCAGATTTGCGATCGGACGCCTCGTTCTCGAGTTATTAGCGAAAATCTGGGAGTCGTATAGGTTCGAGGGCCTACTCCGAAGCCAGCCGCCATTGCTCTTACGTCACGCCCCGCCGCGCTCTGATTGGTCCGCTTTTTTCGCGAATAACTCGAAAACGAACCGTCGGATCGAGAAATGGTAAAAGAAAAATTTGCTCAGAATCGCTTGAGGAATTTTAGGTTAAAATTTCTCGATTCCAAAATTCGATTCGAAATTGTTTATGCAATTAGAATAAAAATGGGGACTTCCAGAATCTTCCACGGTCGATTTCACCGAGTTTGAGTGAACTTGTCCGGGAAAGAAGTACGAGGAATAGTGTACGTGCTCTAGACGTCCCTTAAGTTTCACGATTTTTGAGTTTCCATGTTCCAGGATTGTTCGTTGTTAGCTCATGCGATATTTATCGATATCTGTATGTGTGCTTCCAGCTCCGGTTTATGATTGTACGAGTTCGTGCGGGCTGGTATAGTTCTGAGGTTATGCGGAGCTGGCTTAGGATCTAGTTTCGAGACTCTGGGTCGAGGCGGAGACGATAATTTACGACCAGGTCACTTGAAACACCGATGGACTGCAGGCGTTGCATGGTAATGCTGTTGGAAAGAGGACCTGCCCTCTTTTCGGAACGGTTAACTGCTTAGGGCAGTCCAGGGTGAGTGATTGACTTCGTGACGGCTTTTGTTAGCGATGCTAAAGGGTGCAATGCTGACTTTTATTCGCGCGTTGATTGGTTTACGTGCGAATCTGCTGCACGCTTAATTTTGCTGTGTGTGATGCGAACGGACTTATCGGATTTTATTACGGGGACACATTCTCTGGCGGACTGTCGGCCTGTCGAGCAACGCAGAAAATTATTTTCTTGGGGAACGATCAACGATTTATCAACGAGATTTTTAAAACGTTCATACATTTTTATACGTCACCCTGTATATTCAAGTAGCCATTCTTGTAGAGCATGAGAAGACGAATCCAACGAGTATAATGAGCGTACCCTTATGACAATTGGTCTCCGAGATATTCGTGTCTGAAGTATACCTAAATCACACCTAATCGAAACCTTAATTTTCAGACACGAATATCTCGAAGCTCGGTGATCATAATGATACGGTTATTGTACTCGTTGGATTCGTCTTCTCATGATCTACAAGAATATCTACTTTAATATACAGGGTGGCGTATAAAAATGTATGAACACTTTGAAAATGTCATTGATAAATTTTCCTGGGATCAGATTCGTTGCACTGCAACATCCGCAACCGTGTTTCGAGAACTTTCGCCGTATTCTACTCGATGTTTAATTTATTATCCGACTTACGAATGCGGTGCGCAGATATTTTGGAAGGGGAGTGGAAAGGATTCGGCATTAGCATTAAATGCGAACAATTAGTAATCGATCACCGGCTGATTGACTTAGTAACTCGTCGCTTTTGAGGATCCGCCGCGGCAACGACGCGCCTCGATGCACATTACGCGAATTGAATCAGCGCGGTAATCTCGATCAAACGTGATCGGCGTCTGCAGCCGCACCGTCGAATACCACGATCATGTTCCACCAGCGATTCCAACTATAACGTATACCAATCCCTGTCCTAATATCAAGCCGGCTAATGTAAACCGATTTCCGTCCTAATGGCCGCCACACGGACCACTAAGAAACGGTGTCGTGTTGGTCACTGGCCGGGGGACATTAAAGTAAAATTGTACAAGGGTTAACAATCATCCCCTCCAATAAATTATTGGACACTGGAATTGTCCAGTTATGCTTATTGAAGTTTAATGTCTGCGAGTGCATTTGCATTTTTACCTTTGAAACAATGGTGACCTTGAAATTTGTTAGAATAGAATAAAAATCTCTTTTGATTAAAAAATTATATTAAATTATAATAAAAATAATGTTAGGCCACTGTTTAAACTATCATTTTAATGATGAAACAATTTTAGAAAAGCAATAGACTCGTCGGATATTAACCCTTCAATGGGGGCTTTTTTAAACTAACTGATAATGTTTGGAATCGTTTGCAAAATTAATTTGTTATAATATATTTCTAGATGCAGGTCTTAGGAATAGTGTTCCAGTCGATGCAACAGTAGCCAATTGAATTCAATCGGCAGGGACTGTGAAATTAAACGACTTCTCTGGGTCAGTACCGACACGGGCACCGCGGGGTGGGGGAGTCGATCGATCGAAACGGTAAAATAAAATGGCCGCGCATTAAAAGCCGGATCCGCAGGCCGCATTCGTTCGCGATCTCGCTTAACAGAGGCCATTTCCGGGGTAACCGAAGAAACTCGTTCCGCGTTGACAATACGTAACACAGAAAATAACTTAAGCCACTTTCTGAGCGACGGTGGGAGGGGAAACGGCGGTAGGGGATGGAAAGGAGAGAGGGAGGGATCGTTTGATCGCGTGCCAGCTGTATCGCGAATTTCCCTGTTTTCTGAACCCGTAGATCGCCGTCACGGGATTAAAGCCGAGCGCGACGGGTTACGGTCTCCCCGGTTAAGCGTGCCCCGGTTAAGCGTTCACCCCTTCTCTTCTTCTCCCACCCTTCTTTGCCAGTCTCCCACCGTCGTTGCCGTTTCGCCAACCCCGGAAGATCGTCGCCGGAGTTAAGGAATCAAGTCCACGCGAACTGGATTAGAGTTGATTGGTCGCGGGAGGAGTCAGGCGCACGCGATACTCGCTGACCCACATACTCGGCTCGCCTAAGCTCGGTGCCATACGTCTTCCCGAACCCGGTGACGTCTCGTTCCGCGAGCACATTATCGAATAATTGTATTTCCGCGGGGCACGAAGTGTCGCACGCGTACGATTTCCAACGGGAGGAAGCCGCGCTCCGACTTGAATTGAAGCCGAGAACGAAATTAGGCCAATTACTGCGAACGAGGATGGCAAAGCAGCGAAGACTGTGGTCGTTAATTCTTGATCGGGCCCGCAATTACCAACGACGAGGCGCTACTTGTCCCCAGCATCCGCGAATCGTCTCGCTGGATTCTTCGCAGACGTTCTGCTTCAACTTAGCGAGATCGTGTGTCGAAAATGCTGCAACTTCAAATTTCTACAAAAGGGTTAATAAATTTTTTCCGGACATGACCCTTCCACATGCTTCAAGAGCGAACCTTCCCCTTTAGAACGAGACCTTAAAAATTGATCTACGATTTTTTTTAACCAAGCTGTCAATTTTCGAATGGAAAGTGGAGAATCAGGCTCTGCTTCAATCAGGAGGATTATGAAGGCAATCTCTGGTACATTGAAGCATCTGTCAAAACGTTAATAAATTTTTTCCGGAGATGGGCCTTCCACATGCTTCAAGAGCAAACCTCCCCCTTTACAACGAGACCTTAAAAATTGATCTACGATTTTTTTAAGCCCAGCTATCAATTTTTGAACGGAAGGTAGAGAATCAGGCTCTGCTTCAACTTAGCGAGATCGTGTCTCGAAAATGCTGCAAGTTCAAATTTCTACAAAAGGGTTAATAAATTTTTTCCGGAGATGAGCCTTCCACATGCTTCAAGAGCGAACCTTCCCCTTTACAACGAGGTATCAAAACTTGATCTACGATTTTTTTAAACCATACTATTAATTTTTTAATGGAAGGTGTACTGCCAACTTCAAAATTGAATTATTGAGGCTATTTTAACGCACTTGGAATTGATGGATAGCGAAAAGCCTGCTCTTTCAAACGGAATCTTGGGCTCGTTTTCATCGGAAGAGTGTCGCGAACAAGCCGGTTAAGGTTGCAGGAAAAAATGAAAAGTCTCCGTCGATTTATAACGAATTCTTTAGGAATCCTGAAATCGTGCAATTAAAATGATTGCTAGACATTTAGCGTTGTCGAGGATCCCGCGACTCTTTTGACGAGATAAGCCGGCTAATTCGCAGAAGTTCGCATAGCAATTCGCGTTTTACCGCGGACACGGGGAAACGTTTCCGCGCGACACCTCGAACTCGGGAAATCCTTCGCGTAGAGAGAAAGAGAATCTACGGAAGCAAAAACGGGGTAACCGGTAGATTTGTCGTCGGAGATTAAGCAAAGTTTATAAAGTTAACCGCGCCGTTTCGCGCATTTCCTTGTACAACCCCGGAGCAATACGCTCGGCTATACCATGGGGTTTCACCCTTTCACCGTTTCTCAGCATGGGCTGCTTTCGGAACGTCGTCGTCGGCAAACTACAGATAAAGCGCAGCCAATTCCACGACCATACCGACGCCTTACCATTTCGCCGGTTCCCTAACGCTCAATCTCCGCTTTACGGTGCCGAGGCTAAGGTTTCGAAGCTATAGTTATCTGCGATTAAGCCGAGCATTCGCAGGGACCCAACGGGATCCATTCCGGGGCTCGATGGGAGTCTACAGGGTGTCCGGCAGAAATCGCTGAAACTTCAAATTCGGCATCCTGAGGCGATTACGAGTAACATTTTCCTTTACCAAATCGCGATACGATGCCTCGTTCTCGAGTTATTCACGAAAACGTGAGAGTTGCGTACGTTCGGGGGCCTACTCTGACGCCGGCCGCCATTGCTCTGACGTCAGGCCCCGCCGCGCTCCGATTGGTCCACGTTTTTCGCGAATAGCTCGAGAACGAACCGTCGGATCGAGAAATGGCAAAGGAAAAAGTTGCTCAAAATCGCTCGAGGAATCTCCCAGTTATATTTCCGTGATTATAGTTCACTATTACTATGAATGATTTGCTATTATAATCACCACTAGCAATTTAAATTTAGGAATATTGCGTAAACTAGATTTCCCATCACGAATTGAAGTATTTCGCAGAATTCGGATATCAGTTTCGATAGTTCTGACTCGGTTACGTCGTCGACTGTCCTATCTCTCGACGTGCTATGGCAACGTTCTGCCCCGCTTTGACGTCCAGCATCGAAATGCGAGACATCGAACCGGACGAACATAAACGCGAGCCTGGTCAGGACAAGTTATCGATCAAGACAAAGGGCAAGAGCTGAATGGAATGTCTTATGGGTTTCTTACCCGACCCCCGTAAGCCGATGTCGTTACAGATTCTGCTTCACAGGCTTACCTGGAACATAAAATGAAGTTAAGTTAGATAAGTTTTTCGAGCTGCTTGGCAGTAACGTGATTCCCCCGCCTTTGAACGAGTAACTATCTTCGTTCTATAAGACGGCGTCCGCTTCGATGATATACCTCCTTCTCGAATTATGCGAGGACGTGGAAGGTTTCCAAAAATAGCAGTAACGATAATCTTTAAAAAAGAATTACAATGCCAGCGATCCCCGCAGAGCATCGCCGATAAAATGCAAACGTTGCATCTTTTATTGCAACCCATTCTGCCATTTTCAACATAGAACGATTTTACCATAGTCATTGCTTAAGTGTCCACTGCAACCCCCTTTTAAAAATTATATTCTTGCTCTAAAACTATTCGAAGATCATTGGCAATTTTTAATTACTGCTATATAATTTTTATCTCACCAACTAGAGATGATACAATCACATTTTTATATTTTACAAGCCTAGTTAACAATTTTCATAATAAAATTAATAAATTAGGGTCTGCCAGGGATAGCCTTTCTTTCCCCCACCTCCAGCAGGCCCAGGATGAATCCTTTTAGGACTCCATAACACCATAAATCTTGATATTCGTTAACAAATTGTTGTTCTTTCTCGCAGTCCCAATGTTAGGGGTTTGTATGCAGAACCGAGGTTCTAACTAGCTCCCAACTGTTGGACTTCGTTGGCTGACCGTAAACGCTGGCTGGGCAAATGGGTCGTAAGTTGCAGAATGATCTCTAGAAGACGACCGGGCAACAAACTGGCCACTGTCAATTTGCAGTAGCTCACGTAACAACGCGAAACGCGGCGAGGCGAGCACGTGGCAACACGTATGGACCAGCCATTATGCTGTAATATAGTCGGCCGAACCGGCCTTAATGCGAGATATCCTCCGCGAAATTGTGCCAGGACTATGCACGATAAAGCAATGCACCGGTTGCAGGCGTCCCGTTGCCACCATACTACTCTCCGCGACGCCATTAACCTCCGGCTGGCCACTCGAAGAGGACAGCGCTAACGGCACACCGACCCAGCTCTGCCCTCCATTGGTCCAATTCCGTCGCGATTTACTGCCCAAGCCTCAATTAGGCCCTCGCCGATGTTGTTTCCGGCATTTCGCGCCACCTTCCAGCCAGAACGATGCCGCACGCGCGCGTTTACGATTAAAAACCGATGGAAACTGCCAGATGCATTTACAACAATAATAATCGCATCCAGGATTTTTTAAACAAATTTTAAAATGCTATTTGTCGTTGGTTTAGCAAAATTACTTGGACGAGAATAATGCACGTTGCGTCCGTGTATCTTGTAACCACGGAAATCATTTTCATTTTCCCTAAAAGCTCACAAATTTTCGAGTTCCGTAAAAGGGGTGATTCCTCGCGTTATTTTGATAAACTTTTCCCTTTGTCGATTCGCAATTGGACGTTTCGTTCTCGAGTTATTCGCGAAAAACGTGGACCAATCGTCGCGCGGAGGGCGTGGTGTTAGGCAGCGTGACGTCACGTCGCGGGAAGCATGGCGGTTGGCCTAGGAGAGCACAGCGTCCTAGGATTCCAGGGTTTTTCGCAAATAACTCGAGAACGGAGAGTCCAATCGCAAAGCGGTAAAGGGAAAATTTGATCAGAATCATGCGCTGTACAATCTTGTGTCAATGATTTCGCAAAACTCGATACGACTGCGTTTACAAACACAAAATTATTTAGTGCAGGATGTATCAATATATGTTTCTGATGTCTCATTGTTTCGTTATTGTTATACAATTATTAAATATGCAAAGTAACAATTTTCCAGCATGTTTCTCGTTCGGTTAAAAAGTCCGCAGGCCAGAATTGTTGTCGAGGCGCGCTGCTCGCGATCATTGTTACAACAATGGCGGCGGGTTTACGCTAATCTTCCGTCGGGCGGTCAAAGAATCCAGCTCTCCGTGTAACCGAGAAACCGGGCGCCGGCTGAACCATGACCCGCTTTCCAATTATGTTTTCAAGCAATTACATTTTCTGTTCCGTTCGCCACCGGCGCGCGGACTCTGCTTAATCACGGATTTCATTGGCCGCGACGAGGTACCTTTGCAAAGCGGCTTGTTCCAGCTCGTTTAAGGTAAGCTCTAACTCCTTATCGTGAATTAGCCTAACTCACCCCGCCAGGAAATTATGTTGATATATAACGGCGGACGGAGAGCGTCGACCAGGATGTTCCGCCGACAGTCCTTGCTTAGGATTTAATTAGGCTAACTCGCGTTCGGGATCGGCTCGCTGAGGGCCACCACGCGCTTCTTCGTTCGCATAATTTTCATCGACATTCAATATTCGTGACAGTTTATTTGTCGCAATTTTAAAAACTGTCAGGCGTCTGTACACATTAATTTCCATTAATAATTTTACAAGTGCTTTTGTTTAACTGCAATTTTATTTGCAAAAGTAAATGTTGGAAGAACCTGTAAGATGGCAGACAATTTTCATTTTACCTGGCCCAGACTTAATTAACGAATATCGAGATGGACACTTAAGCCGTGACTATGGAGAATGATTGTGCGTCATAACTGATGCGGATAATTTAAATTTTACATTTATAATGCGTCGAAATTTTAATGGAATCGTTATAAGCAATATTTGTAGCCGGGCGTTAATTAATATTAAATAAATGAATCAATTAAACTGGAGCGTTCGTGAAACTACGAGATTTCAGGTTAATATTTAAATTGTTATAACTTCGGAATTATTGAGGCTATTTCACTTGAAATTGATGGATACCGAAAAGCCTGCTCTTTCAAACGATTTACCGTCGCATTATGATACCCATTATGATTAACTTTAAATTTCTACAAAAGGGTTAATAAATTTTTTCCGGACATGAGCCTTCCACATGCTTAAAGAGCGACCCTTCCCCTTTACAACGACGTATCAAAACTTGATCTACGATTTTTTTAAGCCCAGCTATCGACTTTTGAATGGAAGGTGGAGATTCAGACTCTGCTTCAACTTAGTGAGACCCTGTCTCGAAAATGCTGCAAGTTCAAATTTCTACAAAAAGGTTAATAAATTTTTTCCGGAAATGAGCCTTCCACTATCTTCAAGAGCGAACTTTCCCCTTTAAGAAGAGCTCTCAAAACTTGATCTACGATTTTTTTAAACCGAGCTATCGATTTTTGAATGGAAGGTAGAGAATCAGGCTCTGCTTCAACTTAGTGAGATCGTGTCTCGAAAATGCTGCAAGTTCAAACTTCTACAAAAAGGTTAATAAATTTTTTCCGGACATGAGCCTTCCACTATCTTCAAGAGCGAACTTTCCCCTTTAAGAAGAGCTCCCAAAACTTAATGTACGATTTTTTTAAGCCCAGCTATCGATTTTTGAATGGAAGGTAGAGAATCAGGCTCTACTTCAACTTAGTGCCATCGTGTCTTGAAAATGCTGGAAGTTCAAACTTCTACAAAAAGGTGAATAAATTTTTTCCGGACTTGAGCCTTCCACCTACTCAAAGAGCGAGCCTTCCCCTTTAGGAAGAGCGCTCAAAACTTGATCTACGATTTTTTTTAACCATACTATTAATTTTTTAATGGAAGGTATACTGCCAACTTCAAAATTGAATTATTGAGGCTATTTTAACGCACTTGGAATTGATGGATAGCGAAAAGCCTGCTCTTTCAAACGATTTACCGTCGCATTATAATACCCGTGCACGGAGAATTAAATAGTAAGCAATGATAAAGAAGCAGTAACGCGAGTAGTTAGAAGGTTCCGTCGTAAATGCAACATTCGAGTAATAAAGACGCAGATAATTATGGCAGAGAACAAGGGCAGAGTCTCTCACCTCATTATGGCAACAGGCAGCTCGATATCAAGCAACGTCATTTAATCAAGCAAGTACGTGGCGTTCGCCAAAGAATATCGCAAACAGTATACGGGCGGGCGCGCTATAGTATACTACATATTACAAGCACGGTTATCAACTACGATGCTACAGGAAGTACATTGGACACAATCTCCATAGTCCAATTTCATGGCGAACAGTTCTATCCTAGTCTCAATTCTGCCTACGTCACTGGCATCATTTCCGGTCCGCCGTATTGTCCGCGTCCATTGGCTTATAATAGATTCTCGTGCGGATCATCCTTGATAGCATTTCGCGTTACGTTTCTGCAGAAATGTTCTCATTGGTTTGCCAATATTTTGAATAATTAAACAATGGAGGCGCGCCTTCAATGGAACCTACATCGCACCACTATTTAGAAGCGTCGTCGAATTTCTAAATTAATATAAACACCATCCTATTTAATTACCTAATTAAATCTGTATACTTTTTAAAATATCATTTTAAAATCAGATTTTAATTCCCTGTAGCATCTAAATAAATTCATTAATTGTTTAAATGAATTTCGACTCCTTCGAACATCTGAATAAATTGAAATTTCTTTCAAATTTTTCCTTTGCCAATTCGCGATACGACGCTTCGTTTCCGAGATATCAACGAAAAACGCTGACCAATCGCAGCGCGGCGAGGATCGACATCAGCGTGACGTCACGGCAAAAATGGCGGCTGATCTAGTAGGCGTGACCTCTGACATTTTCGTTAATAACTCGAGAACGAAGCATCCAATTGTGAATTTGTAAAGACAAGAATGTCTTAAAATCGCCTCAGGAATCCCCCTGTTCAGAAAACTCGAGGATTTTTGGTAAATCCTGTACGATATCTTTGAAAATCAAGGTTTCGCGAAGGCTTTCCGAAAGAGGCGTCTTAATTATTCCCTTTCGCTAGCAGCTAAGAATATATATCGGTGCGAATGCATCGTCGAGATGCGAGCAATGCAATTATTTAGATGGCAAGTATACACAGACCAGGAACGCGGAGCTATTAACCGGGCAGACACGGTCGCTGCCGCGTCCATAGTTTACTCCTGTCGCAATCTATTGCCGAACCCTCAATTACATGCATCCACGCCACCGTTCGCAGACTATTTTGCATGCATTCGCGCGTATGCGTCGGTCACGCGATAATCACGCAGACTTTTCATCCCCGCGCATCTGGTCGCTCGTGTAATTACTTAAACTTATCATTCTAGACTTCTTCTCTACTTCTTTCTCTCTTTTTTCCTTTTTTTCTCCCCGGTTTTCTCCCTCCAACCGACCTCGATGCAAAGCACACACACGCGCCCGGTCATCGTTACAGTTTAATTAACTCCTGCAGTCTAATTAATTCTCGAATTTCGCACGCACTGTCCGAGGAACGAACGAATCCGAAATTTCGTTTACAACGCTCGGGCTACCCGGCCGATGCTAATTCCCACGTCGCGAATTATAAATAACGATGCCGGCTGAATTATAACGAAATTCGACGGGCCGGTGCTCGCTATTTTGCGTGACAGTTAATTCGCGAATTGTCTTTTTAATCATTTTTTTCCTCTTCTCTTTTCTCGTTACTTGACATTAAACGTCGTCATGGAGAACGCGGGACGGATTTCGCCGAGATACAATAACGAATTTAAATTGCACAAGTGTTTCAAAGTCTTCCTAGATTGCAGAGCTTCGTGCAAACTTTCGTTTTCCGACAGGAAGAACATCCAAGAACGTCTGCATATAATTTTTAACTCCTTAAAAGCACTTAAAAGAAGAAAGTAACATAATAGTACAGCAATAAACGAAAATTTTACTGTTTGAAGGTCCCAGAGTGTCCCGCAGAGTTAACAAAATTTTTTGAAGGGAGAATGAGATTCCCTGAGAAATTCTAAACACAATTTTCCTTTGCGGTTTCACGATCGGACACTCCGTTCTCGAGTTATCACCGAAAAACATGGCTAGCGTATTCCAGACGCTCTTCCGACCGCCATCTTCCCCAGCGCGACGTCACGCGGTCACGTGGGTCCCTCCGCACCGTGATTGGCCCACGTTTTTCGCGATTAACTCAAAAACGGAGGGTCCAATCGCGAAACCGCAAAGGAAAAAGTTTCTTAAAATTACCTCAGGAATGCCCCCGTTCAAGGAACTCGAATCCAAGTAGAAATTTCATGCCTGACGAAGGCTATGCCTTCGCGGTGCAGGTGGCATTCATCGTGCACTAATTCAAGCAATTAAAATGTTAATAAATATTACTTAAGATGAATATCGAAGTCTGTTTCACAGGATCACTTTCATTTTTGTATCAATCAGTAAGCAATATTTAATCGATTCGTTCGTGCAATTTAAGACGAGCCTACTGCAGAATGTTCTCTAGCTTGTGGACGAAGATTCGCGAATTTCCGAGCGCTCTGGTTTTCCGGAACGACGAGAACGGCGAAGAGAAAGGAATTTCTGAAGTTCGAAGACCGCAGCTCGCTGAGAATTTCGCAAGTCTTCCCGCGCTGATGCTGGGAGTGGAAAAAAGGCGTCGTAGCCGAAAGTGGACGAGGTGCTTAAGGAATATCTTGGTCCCCCGACTATATAGATGGTCTCTCGAGAAAATTGAAGCGATGGCGGACAGGTGAAGCGAGCCGACAAAAAAGAAAAGAGGAAAGGAGAGAGAAAGGGAGAGAAAGGGAGAGAGGACGAGAGACGACGTTGAGAACGGCAGTCGCAGTCGTTCGCGGTACATCGGAGGAGCCGTTCTCGGTACACGGTGGAAGGAAACTGTCCTCGAACCAGCTCTTTATGGGCCACCATGGAGGAATACCGCGGCTGTTAAACTGCGCGACGAAATATTACGATTCCTGTCGAACCTAATCCCATGGCTTTATTAAAGGGAAACTCTCCCGCTCGCTGGGATTACGAGAAGTGGGTTTCACAGTAGTTCCTCCGGTTTATGTCCAGATTACTATCTCCCAGAAGTGAAAAGTATACAGGAGACGTTTCGAGCACCGCGAAATAAAATTCATCGCGCGAAAACTTGTTGGCTGTAAGGAAATCATAGTGTAAATGAACGAAACGAAGGGTTTTCTAAAGGAAATTTGAAGAAATTCAAACGGAAGATTCCTCGGGCGATTTTGAGCAACATTTCCCTTTGCCGATTTGCAATAGGACCCCCCGTTTTCGAGTTATTCGCGAAAAACACGGACCAATCATAACGCGGCGTGGGCTAACGCGGTGCAAAATGGCGACGAGTCGCGGAAAACATGGCGACCGGTCCGAGAGTCGCAGGGAGTCGAACCTACACGCAGTTTTTCGCGAATAACTCGAGAACGGAGCGACCTATCGTAAATTGGTAAAGGAAAATTGTGTTTAGAATCGTCTGGGGCATCTTAATTTCCAATTTATAATTTTTTTTAACTTCACGGAAGACTATACTTTAAAAAAATAAAATTTTCATTCTCTTGAATCCTTTTTCTTGGGAACTGGAAAATATTAGTCGACGCCGTGTTCCTCGAGGTAATTTATTTCTTGCTTTAATAACTTCAACGAGTTGAAAATACTGTGCAGTTGTTCTCGGATTTATTTGGCTGTCCATTGTTTTAAATCCCACCATTTTCAAGATAAATGCATAAAACCATGGTTGAATAATAAATTCCAGCGAGATATGAAAAATGTGTTAAAACTCGGTAGATGAAATATACGACGATGTTTAAATAATTATGAAACGTTGTTGTATCATTTTCGATTTATTAACAGAATTTAGAAGATGCATAGGGGTAGTTACTGTGTCTTCAAATTAATTCGGACATCTTTTACTTTGCATAATGTGATAGCTGTTTATTTATTGCATTGCCTCGGGTCGAGAGTTTCTTCAGAAATTACACAGAAAGGGTGGGTGCGCTCTTATGTGACTGTCTGTGGCTTTGACAGTAGCATGATACAATGCTGGGATCAAGATGAAACCACTGGGCAAATAACTGTGCCGAAAGTGACTAATTTCTGGGACCTTCTAAGCATAATAACCCTTATTATTTTATGCGAGACTGAATAAACAAAATTAATTCGACAACTTCGCTTTCAATCATTTTAACTATTTTAATTATTATTCACCTAAAAACCAGTAGTTTGCACTTGCCTAATTCTCCCAGCTTGCTTGGGTCTCTGTTGACCCACGCTGTCAACGTTCCAACTCAACTGCAAAGCCTCCAGTAATTAAATTGAATTTTTATAAAAATGGGAACATTGAGAAAATTTTAAAAACAATTATAAAATAAATCCAATTAAGAGTATTAAGAAAATTTAAACAAATTGATAAAATTGATCTAATTAAAGATATTGAGAAAGTAGAAACAAGTTGATAAAATTGAGAAAATGTTCTCACAGAGAAAATTCGAAGATATTGATAAAATTAAGAAAGTTAATAATATTGATAAAATTGATAGGATTGGAAAAATTAAAAAAAAAATTACTAAAACTTATAGATTCGATAAATCAGAAAAGGTTGAAATAAAATTGTTTTAATTAAAGCACAGGGGATGAAAAGCATTTGGAACGGACTCGTGCAGGAAAAGTAATAATCAGCAGGAGGGTATAGCCAGTTTATATTAAATTGATTCGCGAATCAAGTAGATAGAAGTTTCCCCGGACAGAAACTGTCGAGCTGTATCTGGAAACTCAATTAGTAAGAAAAACACGTGTAATTGAAAGATCAGTATATACCCGTGATTACATAAACTTATCAGTGGCAGAGTAGTATATGGACCAGGGGAGATCCAGTCGGCAGGTGTGTGTTAAAACATCGGAAGTGCATCAAGCTGTGCACGTGCCGGAAATTAGTTGGCGGAGCTCTAATACTGATAAATCCGTGGTAATTAGATGAACGAGACGAGAGCGAAGTTCAACGTACAAGCAATGAACATCGGAATGTAGTTTACGTGTATTCCCAATTGCTGAAGACTTAAGAGACCTGGAATTAACAAGGAGTTGCTAATTTTCTATCTACAGACCAGACGTTTCATTCGGCTCTGCTTCCCGCCGCTAAATATACTTCGCACATTTCTTTATCATTTCTTCACGAGACTTTCAGACGTACAATACTCCAACAAAAATAGTGATCATTTTTTAAACAATCATCCAGACACAAAATAAGCACACTGGATCAAAAAATTGGGGATAGGTTGTACTTCGAAAATAGTGCAGTTTCAAATTTACGTGATAAGGCTAATAAATTTTTTCCGGACATGAGCCTTCCACATGCTTCAAGAGTGG
>CM052095.1:11582605-11599199 GCA_028453745.1 Agapostemon virescens | reverse complement strand
ATCGCAGATCAAGTTTTGAGGTCTCGTTCTAAAGGGGAAGGTTCACTTTTGAAGCTAGTGCAAGGCTCTTTTCCGGAAAAAATTTATTAACCAGTTTAGAGAAGATCAAACACACAGTATTGATGGTAAACTATCGTCGAAGGTTGAATCGCAGAAGATACGATTATGCCGAGAATCCATTAGTCTTCAAATCCATTGAATCCATTACTCTCTCTCTCTTTCTCTCTCTGTCTCTCTTTGTTTCTCCTCGCTTCATAGAAGAATTCACGGAAGCCTGATCGATTCGACAAGAGCGAAACAATTAACTTCGTTGAAAGGTTTCGACGCTGCGAGTTCAAGGCGATCTTCGTCTTTAATAGAACCGTTCGTCTGTTTCAGAAGACACTGGCCGCTCTTCCCGTTGCCGACTGACACCGTTCGACACGCAGGCTATCATTAATATCATAACCTGCGCAGAGATACAGTCCGCGATTTTTCCCGGATCGAAGATTGCCTCGCGTCTCACCAAAGATTTATGGTTCGCCAGGGTACACGTGGACGGAGAACAGGCTGACGGAAAGAAACGGAAGAGAGCTTGCTCGCAGGAAGGAAATCGAATGAGATCGAGGGTAATTTGCCAGGTAAACAATAACTCTTTTGATGCGGGTTGGCGTTTAATTCCCGAGCAATTAATACCTAATTCGTGGGATGCGGGACTAATGCATTCATGAGAAAAACAACTTCTCGCAAAGTTTTTCTAACTCCTCCACGCGGTCCTGAAAGTCTGACGACAGTACACATTAATAATTATAATTAACAACCACGCAATGCATTTGTTAAATCGCAAATAGCCTAACGACTATCTTAACAAAACCTAATCATCGTCATGTAAAAACTTCGTCACAAAACTAGCTACCTATAACTTCTGGAATTTTTAAACAATCAATTTTGCAATAAACAATTCTGAAAAAATTCATGAACCTAAGCGGTGTCCAGTAGAATCTTCATGATTTTTTTCGTAATATTCCATCCATCAGAACGGAAGAAGCAGCGTATAAATATAAAGCCATCCTAGAAATTTGGTGAAGCGTCTCGTCACTTCAAGTTTCCGGAATTTAAAAAAAATCAATTTTGCAATGAAAAATTCTGAAAAAATTCAAGAACTTAAGCGATGTCCAGTACACTGTTCATGATTTTTTTCGTAATATTCCATCCACCAGAACGGAAGCAGCAGCGTATAAATCATTAAATCATCATAACCCTGTAACTATGCCCCACTTAAGGGTAGCGACACGAATCGTGGCTCAGAGCGTTTCTTTTCGAGGCCCACTCGAATTGATAGGTTAACAGACTCGCCATTTTGTCGGGTTATACCCTATGACACAAAAATAACGCACAACAATCATCTCCGGCAATTCGGCAAGGCGTCGCGTCATACGGTGCAACCCTTTCGCGCGACGGGGATGCGAAGCGCGTCGTAAACTCGCAGGAGGCGTTTTTCCAGCGGGTCGTAAAGGGGTGGCAGGCGTGAAGAGTATCCTGCGAGAATTTTCAGCAGCGTAGCCAGGATCGTATGCGACCCAGGACGAGACTGGGGGACCGTTGGCCACGCTGCGATAGCCGCCGGGTCCTGAAGAGGATGCGGGAACGAGGAAAGAGTGGGTGGAGAACCGTAAGAGCGACTTAACCCGAGACTAGGGTAGGCTACCCGCCGCCTACCCGCCGTTAGAGGATATTTACCGCGTGCGGACGTTGAGGATTGCGCGGGTCAGATACCGGGTTACCAAGGAACGCGGTGACCCGGATTATCTCGATCTTTACGACGTTACTTTTTGGCGAAGACCCGAGGGTAGATACCCGACCGAACCACCCCTGGACCCTGCCTCTGTCGGGCGAAGAGGAGGATCTTCCGCCGGAATCGGAGCATCCGACGAGCCACGTCGCGACGCTGTCGATTCGGTGACGACTGGTCAAAAGGACCACAGACCCTCTCTAAAGATAGCCGAAGATGGGAAGATAGCTCCCGGAATTGCGAATATTTCGGTGAGTTTCGAAGTTTCTTCCGCAACTACCCCGCGCGTACCCTAGTTTGGCGATTGTTTATTGCTAATGCGTTTGAACATTTTCGTAGGATACGAAAGGATACGCTCAGTAAGTGTCCCATCGATGGAAAGAAGTAATAATCGGATGGAGCCAAGTCTGCAGAGTGTGCCGCAGGATAAAGTATTTCTCAAGTAAATTAAATAATCGTTTAAGAGCGCTCCGGAATTGGAAGCGTTGAATTTTAGGGTGATAGCAGTTTAGGAACGCTTGAAAATTCGATGAGTTCTATTTCTGGGCGCTTGATAATTCCGTAGGTGCAGTTTTAGAGCGCTTGAGAAATGGATGCGTTCAATTTTTGAGGGTTTGTAATTTTAGAGCGCTTAATAAATCGAGGCGTCAATTTTTGGGGCGCTTGCAATTTAGGAGGGCTTAATAAATTGAAGCGTTAATTTTTGGGGCGTTTAATAAATCGAGGCGTCAATTTTTGGGGCGCTTAATAAATCGAAGCGTCAAATTTTGGGGCGCTTGCAATTTTAGAGCGCTTAATAAATCGAAGCGTCAATTTTTGGGGCGCTTGCAATTTAAGAGGGCTTAATAAATCGAAGCGTCAATTTTTGGGGCGCTTAATAAATCGATGCGTTCAATTTCTGAGCGCTTGAAAATTCGATGCGTTCAATTTCTGAGCGCTTGAAAATGCCACGCATTTTGGAGAGCTAAAGAATTCGAAGCATGCAAATTTAGTAGCTCCAGAAGAATCGTAGTGAGTTGAAAATCTTTATGAGATGTCGAAATAAGAAACTGCCGTCAATAACGCAATTCAACGATAACTACATTAACAGTTAACGCGGCGAATGTTGAAATTCCGGTTTCATATTTGCATTCTCGGTAGACCCATCCTTGGCGAACAAAAATTAATATTATGAGCCTCGGGGGGAGAAAGGAGCGTTCTCTGTTTTTCAGCTAAACAACGATTCCGGTGGGGCGGGGGATGACGCAGTGGGAGGGTAGAGGAAGCAAAGGGGGTGGGAATAGAGGTGTGCAACGTGGAACTAGGACAATGTCGAGATTTTAATACACCGACGGTTCTGATGCCTCGCGGAGCGCGAGAGAGGAAAGCTAGCTGGCGCAAGTGCTCACAAAGGAACCCGATGTTTCCAAGGCACTGGATTAAAAAGCAGGAAACAAATGAGAATCGCTTCCAGCGGGTTGTCTGCATCTAGATAGCTGCTTACCCTCGATAATACCCATGGGCCTCGTTTTCCCAGCCTCTGACTCTCCCCGCCGTGCACCCCCTCCCCCAAAGAAGATCGGGCGCAACGACTGTAGGGGCTGTCTTCCTTCCTGATGATCATCCTTGACAGCCGCCGGTTGAGGACTGGTTAATTGAATGCGGAGAACTGCCTCGGCGTGTACTCCTTTTCTGGAGCCCGGCTGACGCGGATTGTCCTTTTGCCTTCGGAGAAAGAGCCTGGCACGAGCAGACGCGAAGCTACGTTTTATAAACGCGAGACCGGCCTCGAGTTCTCCTCGAGAGAGTATTTTTTCAGTAGAGGCAAATGTCAGAGAGTTGGCCGGTTTGTTGGAATCGCTGCGAGGTAACTATGATCATTTTCATTTCGACGAGCGAAGAAAATGATTCCTCGGATCGTTCGAAGAAACTTTTCCCTTTGCAGATTTCCAATCGGATGCTCCGTTCGCGAGTTATTCCCGAAAAACGTGGACCAATCAGCGCCGAGGGGGCCGGACTTGGTAGTGTGACGTCATCGCGGAGAAATGGCGTCTCGAAACGCCGTCAGTGTTTTTCGCGAATAACTCGAGAACGCAGTGTTCGATCGCGAAACTGCAAAGGGAAATTGTGTTTGAAATTTCCTGAGGAGTCTGAATATGCTTCCACTTTGTATTATTTTAATTTAACAAAACCGAGCAGTGATAATAAAAGTAACAAGTAGTATTTAAATTTTTGTGAAGGCAATTTTATAACTTCAGTAATTGTAGAATAGAAAGTCTGTAAAGGGTTGTGTTCGACCCCTTACGATAGTTTTAGCGTCGATTACGAGATCCCGTCTGTCGGACGAGGGATAATGTCGAGGACGTAGCAGGGTATTTTCGAAGATAGCATGCATTAAGGAAGAATGTTGAATCCACAGCGAGCTCGGTCTCGATTGTTTTATTAGATTGTAGCGAGCGGCGTCCGATATTGACCAACGGCTCCATGCAGAGCGGGCAAGCTCGACGAGTTCCATTCTGCGAGGGTGCTCGCCGGTTTCAGTATTCCTCGAAGAATATCCGTTTCCCGTCTCGCCCCTAACAAGCTTTCAGAATCAACAAATTCGCGAAAAGTCCCGGGAAAGCGATCGGTGCCCTCTCTCGCCGAGTTCCTCGACCGCGATAAGAAACCTATTTCGTTTTTCCTTCGGATCGACGTTTTCCCCGGCGAAATTGCACCTCCCAAGAATTGCGAAACTCCGAGGAGCATCAAAACAAGTTATCGGCTTTCCTTCGTTCCTCGAACTCTCTTTCTCTCGCACTCGGACCGGCGGTGCCGATTTATCGACGTACCAACTTATTGGGCCGCTCCGTGCTCATAAATCACCGCTGATCAACGATCCAGTCACGAGCACCAAACGGCTGCGCGCGCTATGATCCCGAACTTCTTCGGCGTGGATCATTGTTTGCCGAGACCAATCGCAGACTAATTGCTGGGAACTTAGATTCCGCCGTTCCGCGGTGATCATGCCCGCTAATAACGCGCGTCTGCTGTTGCTGCCTTCCCGGTTGCCGACGGGAAATTATTTTGTCGGCAAACTCGCCGGGTCTCGCTTAATTAAGGGAAAACGATTTCCGGGCAATCTTTCCCCAGGAAAACGTGCGCCTCTGCTTGCCAGAACGGTGCTTAAATAAAATACGATCATGTAAATGTACGAGCAGTGTAATAACACGAGATGATCTATTAGTTTTCAATACGTCGAGTACGTTTTTATACGACACCCTGTATATTACAGTAGATATTCTCGTAGAGCATGAGAAGACGAGTCCAACGAGTACCCGGAGTATACCATTACGATCATTCGATCTTGAGATATTCGTGTCGAATGAATCGAACCTAATTCATAACGTCACCCTTCGGGCGCGGATATCTCGGGGTAGAATTGTCGTAACTATACGTTCAAGGTACTCGTTGGAACCGTCTTTCCACGCTCTATAAGACTGTCGAAGACAAAATCACGGTTTCCCATAAAAGAAATACTTTAATCATGAAAAACAGTTTCAGAAAAATTGAAAGGGATTGCTTTGCGTAGTCGCCGATGTGGTGTACGGTGTCGTGCTTCGAACGAGGGTGAGATCGCTATGTCCGGACCGTTTCCGGAACCACAATGCCGAGTATAATAGACGTAGGCTTTGCGGTGCGCCGAAAACGGAGCATCGCGAGAACCGGGGGTCTGTCAACGAGCCGGGAAACATCGGCGACAACTTTTTCACTCGTGTCGCTTTAAAAAGGACGAACGGGGGGAGGTTCGGGGGTTCCCCCTTTGTCCTTGTTCTCACGAATGGTCCTTTTCGCCTAACCCAACCACCTCCCCCCATCAATTCCAGTGTATACAGGGTCGCATTAGAGCAGGATGTTTGGCCAACACCCCAGCAAACCAGAACACAACCGAAATTGTCGCGCGCGTCAAGACTTGCCCGGACAGCCCGCAAATCTTGTTACCCCATGTTTACCCTTCTGTCATGCAAATAAGTACAACAATCACACTTTTCCCTTCACGGATGAACGGGCGGCTGCGAGCCACAGGGCCTTCCCGTCGCCATTCACGACCGCATTCATGGTCGCGGACCATTACGAATACCGGAGAGGTGACGAGCACACAGCAACACCGAGCCAGGACTGTCCCCCCCGGCTTGTACCCAGGGATTATGGTGTTTTTCGACTGATACCGGTGCTGTTTACACGACCGCGGCGTGTTTGACACGCCCAGAAAAATAACCGAGCCGCTGGCGGCCCGTTGCCGCTCAGCTGATACTTTGCAATAGCAAACGAACAGCGCTTGCCGGCGTGCTGAAAGTTCACGACTCCCATGTTTCGCGTTTGTAACTCGGAAATGTTGCTTCGAATCAGGTTAGACATCTCCGGTTTCCAATTTCATTGAATTCTATCGGACACGGTATCCTTTAACGGTAACCGAACGGATCAGCACGCGTAGTTTATGCAATTTTTGTTAAATAATTATAGTATCGCCAAAAGAGATTCCTGGGGTGATTCTGAAAAACTTTTTCCTTTGCGAAAATGTCGTACGATGCTTCGTTTTCGAGTTGTCAATGCAAAACGGGGACCAATCAGCGCGCGGGGGCGTGGCGTTGCTCCTAAAGAAGCATGGCGGCCTAGAACCCACGCGACTCTCACGTTTTCCTCGATAACTCGAGAACGGAGCATCGGATCGTAATTTGGCAAAGGGAAAATGTGTTGGGAATTGTGTGAGGAATCTAAATCCTCGGTTAGAATTTATGTGAACTTCTCAGGACACCCTGTAGAGATTGAATACGACCAGTCGGACGGAGTATTCCCACAAACGGCAAATTAGTCTTCGAGTTTCAGACGATTCAAAATTCATGCACCGGCGGGCGATAAATCGAAAGCAGTGCCCGGTCCGAGCGACCATAATCTTCTTCTGGAAGCGCAGCGCGTGTCCGTATGCTGCACTGCGCCACCGGTAATGTTGAACAGAACGGTTCCGAGCGGCGAGTCGCGAGATGAAATGCAAATTTATCGCCCCCGCTGGAAAAATAGAAAAATATACGGCCCTGTGTCGGTTCGAGGGCGAACGTCGAAATGGAGGGGGAGAGCCAGGAGCGTAGGCACCGAGAAAACCGTAGAAAGACCGGGTTAATGCCTGAATATTAATTATGGCAAGCCGCCGCGCGCCGGCTGCGGGCTCGCCCACGAGTTTTGTTTCCGAGTTGTTTTGCTCGTGCGACCGCACAGTCGTTTTGGTCCGGGGACTTGTTAAAACTGGCAAATCCCATTGTTTCCTGCACGTCCGACCAACAAATTCGAATTCGTCGCGGCCCTCCGCCGTCGTTGCTCTTTGCGGCTACTGTTTCCCGTTTCTTGCGCGAGAAAAACAAAGTTTATCGAGTCTACCAGGCGGACGGAACTCGCATTTTCGGTGCCCGATTGCTCGAGGACACGGCAATCGCCGCTACAAACGCGCGAACATCGTTTCAATCCGATGGCGGAATAAATTTATCGATCATGCTTTTTCGTCCTCACGAATTTCCACCGAACACCTCCGCCGGGACATCCGTCACATTTTTCCGTTTAAAACGATACCCAACACGACTAGGTTGCGGTCATGTTTGCCCGAGTAATCTACGATTTAGGGGAACCTCTCTTATCCGAACCCTGCACCGAGTCGCGTCGGTTCAAAAAGTAGAATTTTTTTCTTTGGGGAAAATCTTGGATAACATTTCGACGGATTCGTGCACCAAACGGTACTCAAAACGAACATGAAGCGTGTACAGATTCGCCTAATCGAGACTCCGCGTTAAGTATAATTAGCCTAAACTAGCTCCGAACCGTATCGTGTTTGTACTCGTTTTACTCGGAGAAATGCCAGGAGTACGTTGCTAAATAATTTGCAAGGTAATAATCAATAAACAAAGAAGAGTGTGTTTGCTGGACTGGCAGGCAGTTTACCGAATTTTACGACGCGGCTCGCGCTCCATGCGCAAATAAAAAATGCAAATATCGGTGGATCTCGAGTCGATATCGGCGAGCATCTCGGTACAGTTTTTAAGAGACTTTTGACTTAGTCGAGCACATAGCGCGAGGCTCATTTGCCTGAGTGCTCCGGAGCATGCATCGGAGAATTGACGAGCGCTCGGGAGGTTTGGCAGGTTTTTATCGCTTCGTATACAGGGTGTGCCAGAAATTTTCGAGTTGCTTGAAAGGAGGGATTCTCGGGGTTATTGCGAGACACTTTCTCCTTTGCGAAAACGTTCTGCGCGACTTCGTTTTCGAGTTATTCGCGGAGAAACACGGACCAATCGCTGCGCGGAGGGCGTGGCGTGCGCGACGTCACGCCTCGGACAAAATGGCGGCTGGTCTGCGGGAGTACAGCGTTCTGAACCGATACTGCTCCAAGTTTTTCGTTGATAACTCGAGAACGAAACGTCCGATCGCAAATTCGCAAAGGAAAAAGTGTTTTAGAATAACCTGGGGAGTATCATGAGACGGTCGAATATTCTCGGGACACCCTGTGTGCATCGCTGGATCCCGGGAACGAGCATCGCTAAATTCATCGTAAACTCGGACAGCGAAACAACGCGACGCGAATCTGAGAACGTTCGCTCCTAAACTCGTAATTTTCCTTGGTCGTACGTGTGTGTACCTTCGCCACCCTCCTCTGTTTGTACGTGTACCGAGCAAATAGAACCCGCAACGTGTCCACAATGAAAATCAGAAGCTTGTCAAACTGAAATATCTGTTCTTCCCCTAGCCATTTGAGGATTTGCTCCGTCCACGTTGCTCGACATCTGTAGCTGTGGAATTTTTCATGAACACCCCTACGGGCCACCGACATTTCCCACCCCCGTCGACACTGAATCAACCTGAGCAATTTTTACCGATTTAA
Organism: Agapostemon virescens; assembly: GCA_028453745.1. Lineage (NCBI taxonomy): Eukaryota > Metazoa > Arthropoda > Insecta > Hymenoptera > Halictidae > Agapostemon > Agapostemon virescens. The sequence continues at coordinate 11,590,545 of CM052095.1, read as the reverse complement.
TCAGCTACGGGGTGGCGTAATCCTTCATCCTTAGTCCGTCGTCTATCCGGGTATCCGAACCGTTGCTCGTTGAACCCGTGCACTGTGTGTAATAATAAAGAATATTGAAAAATTAGGGGTGTCACACCTAACGGACTAAGTATAGCATGTTCGGTAAGACAACATTTTTCACTTCATGAAAATATCACCTTCAGAGGAGCACTTTTACTAATTATTTTATAATGAACAATTGAACCTGTTGCAATAGAACTTTGCATATGTGTTTGAGGGTGTTTAAAGCACATAAATTATTTTTTTCAAGTGGATCCAATAAAAATTGCATGAGATATATATTATTTTACCGAGGCCATTTTAAAGGAGTTATTCTGAGTTCGAATGAAAAGTTTGCCAACGCTTCGGAATTTTTTTCAGAAAAACTGTGCAACTTCCAGTATTAGGAACTGGCACATACGTTCGCAGCTATCGAAACTGTGTAAGTGATTTTTTCCAAGAGTATTAATTAAAAATTGCACGAGTTGCAGGACATCCCACTGCTTCGAAACTTGCTACCCCGGTTTCGGTCGAAGCGACATCCGCATCGAATAAAATACGACGATATCAGTTTGTTAAACAAAGGGAATGCAGGATGCTCGGTAAAAAAAGGGGTTGCGCTATCTCTCTGGCGTTCTTCGGAGGTGCAGAAGAACGGGGCATGGTTTATTCGATCCGCGAGGATTTCGTTGAACCGAGGAATATATTTAACAAGCAGCAAGGGTTGCGTTTCGGTCGCATCGAATTAAGCAGCCAGTTGGGAACGTCCGGGTTGAACAAACGTCCGCGCCGGGGCGAAGCAATTATGAATTCCCTCTTTTGGCGCGGCGTTGGGAGCGCGCGCGCGCGCCAGCGCTTTCGAGCGGAGCGCACGCTCTCGTGGACGCAGCTTTAGCCCAGCTAACCCCCTTTTCCTGCCCACTATTCAGTTAACTTCGCCCTTGGTCGTCGTTTCACTTGAGGCCTCCCTGTCCGAATAGTTAATTAACACCGGTAAATTTGCATTTCGGGGGCAAGGAAGGGCTACACCCGTGGACCGCCGGAAAATTGGCCAAAACCCCTCCAGGCCCTTTGCTTCGCGAAAGTTGGGATAGCCGGCGCCGGTGTCTTCGTGTTTCCCCGCGAACTCCCGTCGTTCGCTACAGCTGTACCTCGTTTAAAGAGATTAGGTGAATCGTGTAGTCACTTTTCTGTTCCCCGAGCAAAGGTTTTGCGCCCCCCGGAATCTCTGAATATTTAGAACGTTTCTTTGTAGCCCGTTCGGCGCACATTGTTCCGCGATCCTCTTCTTTTCTCTCAGACCACTCACGGGGGGTTCTGTTGAATCAATGCGCAAGCGGACCTGCGATGTTTCGAGTGCTGCTGCGAGACTGTTTGAACAAACATAACGCCCTACCACCCCCTTCCTTCCTTTTCGGCGACAAAGAAAAATCGCGAAACGTTTTTGCCCTCGTTACCAGAGAACCCAGTCGATTGTCCAGGGCTCCTCTCGCTGGGAATCCATCGAGATTTTCTGCCTGGAGAATTAATCCCCGATAGTAACTCGTTCGCGAGAATTAGACGGTACCGGAATTAACCCTTTGCACCCCGAGCGATTTTAATTGGACGATTAAGACGCTTTTTAAAAGGGGACAGTTTTATCCCGATTATTTCTGCATCGCGCCCCTGGCACATCTTTCTACATAGCAATTTTTAAAAGCCCTTCGCTACATTTTTAACGCCGCCTAATGACCCTTAACAGTTTATCGACCGGCGATTATTTCAGAATTTTTCTAAGGCCTATGATCCATCACTGAAAACTTTTTAATGGGTCCTTCAAGGCTGACTGCAATTTTTATTGCGGATCAGCAATGCATCCCCAATAATATTGTCTAATAATCTTATTACAAATTCGAATGTGAAAATAGAATTTTAAGCTTCATTTTGATACAGCGCGAATATTGAAAAGATAAAGTGTTCATTTATGAGACGAATTGTCGAATATAATTTGAACGGAGGTTTCACGAAAAAGTGAAACTTTTCTCCCACCTCTTGTGCTATAATTATTCTCCTAGCAAAAATTCGAAAATCCTGAAAAATTCGGACGTTGTATTAGGCGAATATAATTTGAAAGGAGGTCTATCGCGAAAATTGAGAAATTTTCTTCATTCGTGCTAATTTCTCCGCGAACGTTCGGCGAGATCTCGTTGCGCCGTCGTTCGCGTTACATGGCGTTTTGTCCGGTGCATCGTAACAGCGGCATGAATTCGTTGGATCGTCGAAGAAGGGTTAAGGGCGGCTGGGAGCGAGTATAAAGGAGGAAGCTGGACGCATTGCGAGCGCATAGACGCGCGAGGGAACGGAAGACAGGGGTAGGCGTTCGCCGGGGGATTAAATTTGATCCCCGCATACTTACCGCAAGCCTTTGTGCAACGCGCTTACGTGTGCCCGCGCAAAACGCGTGTATGCGGCGAACCGCGATGAAGAATCTAAACGTTGCGTGCACATCCGGCCCCGGGGTTGCGGTTTTTCGGAGACCGGCTAGCTCGTGGATTTCAAAGGGGGATACTCTCTCCCGTGTCTCCTCTGTCTCCCGTCTGTTCCCCGTCGCCCTTCACCTGAATCTCTCCTGCCGGTCGCAGCAGGAGAGGCCTCAGGTATCGTTCGCGTCGCTACTCGAAAGCAGATCGGCCAGATTAACGGCGCTGGACAATGGGGAGACATCGATTCACGTGTTTCTGGGTTGAGGGCTAATAGAATGGCCGATTCCACGGTGCCTCGGAAACTGGTTCAAGAGCATCGCCTGGGTCAAATTAGGCGAGGCATGCATGCACCGAACAATAACCACCCGTTCTTCCGACACACCGCCGATGATGACGCTTTCTATCTACGGGACGAATCTCGCCGAGACGAGGATTCTTCGTCGCGGTTCCCTCGGGTTTCTCTAACACACACTGTACTTATCCGTAGCTCAGCTGTTTTCAGCATGCTCTTTCATTTCGCGAATCCTCCGCGGAAACTCGCTCGGGGAACGTCCGACGGTTTGCATCGAATTTCAATCGTTCGATGTCGAGATCTACGAAAACTCCGAAAATCGAGGCGGGGAGGATCGCTTGCTTACGTAACGGGTGGTCCGTTAGAAATTGTTCCGAATTTAAATCACTCTATTTCCAGGGTCCTACGGTGGTCAGAGATTTCGACAACTATGCTTTATACATACAAATAATAAATAGACAATAACGCTTTCGTCTTCGAAGGTAATTAACACTTTATCGACCTGAAGCCTGTTAATAGGCTTTTCAATATTCGCGCTGTATCAAAATTAACCTTAAAATTCTATTTTTACATTCGAATTTGTAGCAACATTATTAGACAATATTATTGGGGATGCATTGCTGATCCGTAATAAAAATTGCTGTCAGCCTTGAAGGACCCAAATCCTGTAACATATCCCCTAATAGGCATATACAAACATTTCAAAAAGAAATAAAAAAGAATAGAATCATAGTATAGTCATAAAACATATTTCTGGGGGTTTTGGGTGGTCCTCTTAAGTTCGAAGATACGCAGATCCAAATATTGTGCAATATTGGTGCCGCGAAAATGAGAAATATTCGAGAAATCTTCAATGGCTGATTTATCGTTGACCTATATCACTGAATTTTCGAGAGACCTCCTTTAATATTATATTTTCCTAGTACAAAGTCCAATTTTCGAGGTTTTCGCAAAATTTTCCCGCATTTTCTGATTTGTATTAGGAGAATATAATAGCCGAAGAGGTCGATCAAAATTTTCAATTGTCGAGAGACCTCCTTTAATATTATATTCTCCTAATACAAGTCTCCTAATACAAATAATTACAAAGGTTCATTAAACCATCTGTCAAAACGTTAATAAATTTTTTACGGATATGCGCCTTCCATGTATTTAAAGAATGAACCTTACCCTTTACAACGAGATATTAAAAATTGATCTGCGATTTTTTTCAACTAACTTAGCAGTCATTGAATGAAAAATGAAGATATAGTACTGGCCATACGAATCGAACGCAAACTATGGCTCATTAAACCATCTGTCAAAACGTTAATAAATTTTTTCTAGTAATGAGCCGTACACCATTTTGAAGATTAAAGTCTCCCCTTTGTAACGGCGTCAACAAATTCAACGTGCGATTTTTTTTAGCCATTTTATACAGTGGTAAAGAATTTTTGCGAAATTTAGAAAACAGGTTTACGACGGTTTTCAATCGAAACGCCTCGAATTTGTTTCATTGCAGTGTCGTTGACATAAGTCACGAGCTCGCGGTTTTCGGAGGGGAGAATGCTTTTGGAAAAATCGTAGAGGGGTTGGTGAGGCAACCCCCTCGAAGAACTGTTTCCGGATGGTCTTTTTTCCTTGCGGGAAAAACGCTATGAAAAGCAGGGGCGACAGATGGGTCGAGTTTGGTATCGGCAGACTGCAGCCAGGAATGAGGGGGTTGTAAATAACGCTTGTATGCTTTCTTGCCGCGGTTATTATAGCTCTCACCCCGACGACGCTTTGAATTATGCACGGCGCGAGCCGCGTTACGTTCGCTTTGTGGACTTAGCATCCGCGTCTTCCTTTGCCGTAGCGTTTTTCGCGGCCACCCCGGAGAAGAGAATTTCGGGAAATCGGCTCCATTTATGGTGAAAAGGGTTCGTTTGCGCAGACACCGATTATGGGGAGTTTCTTTGATGCTGTTCGCCATCGAGCCTGGCCAGTATTTAAATCGAGCTGCGTGCGTTGCTTCGGAAAAATTAGAATTCGGAACTATTTCAAATATTTTCATAACATACAGGGTGTACTAATAATATTTAATTAAAAAAGAATTCCCAAGGTTACTTCAAGAAACTTTCCCCTTTGGAAAAATCGTCTCCGCGGTTCCGTTAAGGACTTATAGACAAAAAACGCGAGCCAATAGCGTTCCTGGGGCGGAGCCTCGTTGGATGCCGCCCTCTACGCGATTGGTTCGCGTTTGTTCGTCCATAACTCCTCAACGAAGCCTCGGAGATTATTTTCGTCCAGGAGACAGTTGCTCAGGATGATTTGAGGAATCTTTTCAGGGGGTTGAAAACGTTACAGATATTTTATTAGCGTTTGTAATTAATAAATGTATATTCTAGTGCAAAGGGTTAACAGGCAAGCTTAAATTAAACCTGAAAAATATTTGGTCTCATCGCCCAGGCATTGTGTTCCCGCATTCTTTTCTCTTTTCGCCAAAGGAATACTTCCATTAGGGTTGAAAGTGATTCTACTTCACGGAATATTGCCTCCTCGTCCCCTAATCCCGAGTGAGCTAACAACGTGTCCCAAGAATGACAGATGACGTTCACTTATGTATACAACGCCTCGCGAAGGGCGCCAAGAAGAAAATGGCAGTCTAAGGGACACTCGATGGCTTCCGCCTCGGCCGACGTGTTTCCTTTTCCACTTCTTCCCCGAAGACTGACGTCTTATTTCGCGAGGCAGACGGACGGAAATTTTGTCGCGGGTCGTGCAAACATCCCCCATTATTTTTTTAACAGCCCCCAAACAGGGCTAACGAACGACATGCTACCGCAAAAATTGCACAGAAATTCCGCGATTACGACTTTCTCGGTTTTATGATGAAACGGTTTTATCGCTGGGCAAGTTAGGCGTTAAACAAATATATATATATTAATAAAAATTGAGAAATAGGCTTTAAATAAAATTGTGCAATAAATCTCTGCGATTCTCCAACTATTAACCCTTTGCACTCGAAGTAATTCCACTCCAAAATCGAAACAATATTTTTGTCTATAACAACTCCACTGTAGATAGTTAATTTCCTTTCGTTCATACGAAATTAATTACTATGACTCGTGCTTAGAACTTCTAGATTTTTAGTGATTTCTCAATTTCAAACCTGGCGATGTAAGAGCTGTTTAAATAATAGTAATGCAAGTTTTAGTGTCGCCTTAGAGGCGCCCTTCGAGTGCAAAGGGTTAAGCTCGACAGGTATCAACCGTAATTATTCATAAAAATTGTAAAATAGGCTTCAAATAAAATTTTGCAGTAAATCTGCCATTGTCCAAACATTAAGCAAGCCGGGTGTTGATCCGCTCTGTTAATAACAATTGTAGAGGAGACTTTAACTAAAAATTTTCAACGAAATCTGACGTTCTCCGGGGCTGTTTTGAAACCGGCAAATGTAGATTGGTAGTTGAAGGACCGTCGTCGGTCTGGCGGGTTTTGTTCGAAAATGAATGATTGATTTGAATGAATGATTTATTTAAACGGCGACAGGTTAAACGAGCAGGCTGACGAACGTCCAGCAGCAGATTACCGGACTCCAATTACGAAATTCAACGAACCCAGATGTTTTACAGGTACGTGGGCCGCGTAGTCACGCGCAATTGCGCATTAACAAGGGCTGCGTTGTATAACGAGAAGCCACGCGCAGCAGGTTGGCGCTCACCTTTACCTCATCGTCTGTTGAACTTTGTTACAGTCTTACGGAGACCTGCGCGCGACAATTAGCAGGGAACAACGGGCACCTTTCGAACCGTAGCCGCTCGAAAATCATCGTTATCGTCTGCATAGATATGCATTCGATGATAAACAAGACTTCCAAAAGTCTGCCAATCGCAAATCGCAGATTTATTCTGAACGCTCCACTGCGGATAGGATAATATAATATAATTTGAAAGAAGGTCTCGCGAAAATTTCAAATTTTCTGCGACCTCTTTTGCTATCATATTCTCCGAGTAAGTTTGTAAGTTTTGTTAAAGTTTTTGCAAACATTTTTAGCGATCATTGTCCGCTTTAATAAGAGGCAGTTTATTTTAGAAAATTATTCGTAATGAAATTGAGGAACCTCGACTTGAAGATCGTCGACTATAAAATTGTTGGAATTCGAAATTCCAAGATGGCGAACGTCGCATAGGGTTGCTCTGCGATCTCTTTTGCTATCATATTCTCCGAGTAAGTTTGTAAGTTTCGCAAACATTTTTAGCGATCATTGTCCGCTTTAATAAGAGGCAATTTATTTTAGAAAATGATTCGTAATGAAATTGAGGAACCTCGACTTGAAGATCGTCGACTATAAAATTGTTGGAACTCGAAATTCCAAGATGGCGAACGTCGCATAGGGTTGCTCGATTCGCAGACTGCGTGCGAATATTTTTCAGCGGCGTTCGAGCAGTTCCGTGGGATTTCCGGCGGAGCAATAATTTCCGTTTAGGTCTAAATAATGAGCAGATAAAACGGTACAACCGTTAACTTTTCCGTATTGTTTTAATCAGCGAAATTGATTTATGCTCGCAATTCGGCGCGAAGTTGCCCCCGCGCGCAATTCCATCGGGAGCCGGAATTTTGCAAAGAAAAGTAAATAGATTTTCCAACGCGCCCCGGTGGAAGAAAGTTATCGCGTAATTTAGCGAGATGTAATTAAAGAAACCGGCGGAAAGATCAATAATAGCACGGAAGTTTCTTAAACGAATGCGATGAAACTAGTTTCCGGAGCGGACCAACGTTTCGAAAAAGAAACGTATTGGTTTATCATTCGAGCGGTTGTACTTGTTTCCCATTTGTCAAAATCAATTTCGAGTTAGCAGCAAACAAGCGCCGATGGATTCTCCCGGCGTTCTTTCGAACGTACTCGAACAAATTAAACCGAGCCCGAACCAAAATAGAACTAAAATTGAAGATACACAATTTATAATTGCTTCCAACATTTTTAATTCCTCTCCGGGCGATTCGATCCTCGCGTTTTCCCCGATCGACGACAGGATAACGGCGTTGATTGGCGTGCTTCGAAAATGGGAAAACTCGGGAAACGAATAAAATACAAATTTCGGGCCGATCACCTAATTTTTCATTGCTTTCTTTACAAATTCAAAGCGATTCGCGAGAATTGTAAAATTCAACACAAACTATGGTTCATTAAA
>CM052095.1:11565805-11577605 GCA_028453745.1 Agapostemon virescens | reverse complement strand
TAGAGCTAGCTCGTAGCTTCATTTTGGTTTTTATTTCATTTAAATATTTTCAATATTAACGGAGAAAATAAATGGTAAAGTTTGGGCATTTTGATCTGATGTTAAGCAAACCACCCCTGCCAAATAGAATTTCTTTTCGACTCTTTTAAAAGTGATTTAAAATTTTGGAAAAATGGCCTAAGTAAAGCTAGCTCGTAGCTACATGTTGGATTTTATTTCTTGCAAAATAAATAACCAAGTATAAGTATCCTAATCTTATTTTTATTTTAAGGAAACTTCCCCTGTAGAATGACACTTTCTTCAACTATTTTCAAACTGATTAAAAGTCTTCCAAAAATCTCCTAGGTAAAGCTAGTTTGTAGCTTTATTTCAGCGTTGATTTAATTAAAATATCTCCGGTAGTGACCGAGAAAATAAATGGCTGAAGCTGAAGCATTTCAATCTCGTGCTAAAGAAACCACCCCTGTGTACAAAATATTTCTTTCGACTTTGGGCGAGTGATTAAAAATTCTGGAAAAATGAGAAAACCTGGTCCGCAGCTTCATATTCTTATTTATTCGCTATAAACATCTCCAAGCAATAACCGACAAGATAAACATTAAAAGTTAGTAAAACCTCAGGATCCTTAAACGAAGACAAGTTTCACCAGTGGGGACAGGTGACAATTTCGTGGGTAAAAGGGACGAAAAAAAATATGGCGCGACTAGAAAAAGTTCCAAAAAGCACGTCCACCTCTCAGTGGGATGTCCGCGACGCCGCGATTCATTAAATAAAAATCGGAACATCGATATTCGCGTATTGAGCGGCCCCGGAACAGAAATGCTTCGGGTCGACAAAACTTCAATTTAGCTCTCTGTCACGATTCTTATCGGAACAGGAGCGAGATCGACGTTTTATCAACAGGCCGGGGCTTTTTTCCAGATATTGGCGATAGTCCCTCGATAATTTCCGCGGGGAAACGGAAGCGACGGTCTCCCATTCCGGTCGCTGGTGGCATCGACATTGTTCCGCGAACGAGAGAAAAGAATGTCGGCGCCGTGACTTCCGCGGCCAGTTTTATTCGACCGGTCGCTCGATTATGGTCGTATTGGTGGCGAAGACGAGCGTGGAACCGGGCATCCGGCCCGTCCATTCGTGTATCCGGCCACGGAAAAACAGGACACAGAACTTACTCGATACCGGCCAAGACCGTTCGGCGAAGAATTTCTTGCGTGTTGCTTCCATCGGGTTACGACCCGCGACTTCCACTGGAAACTCTGTCGATGCGCACCTCGAGTGTCCTGTCATGCGAACCCCGGTGCCGCAACTTCGGTTCGACTAAATTCGAATGGCCAGATCGATCGAGGCCCGAGACCGAACGCATTTAGGCTACCTTTAACGCTGTCAATGTTACTTTGCCAGACCGATGCTGGCTTTTCGATCGTAGCATGGTTCATAGAATCGGCAAATGAATGTACGTTCGATGTTAGAACAATGGCTAACCCTCTCGGCACAGTCCCAGTCCCGTACCTCGCCTGTGACGGTAGTTATAGCGATAAAACGAAAAACCAGTTTTTCACCAATTTTTTCCACTCAATCGCTACCAAAAATTTCAGAAAAATCTGACGCTTTTACCGTGCCCAGCCGCACATCCCAGAATTTTTTACAATTTTTCGGTTGCGAACTCTGGTCGTGAAAAATGAAAAACACGAAAATATGAGGGTAGTCACTGGGAAAAATTGAAAAACCAGTTTTTCTCGAATTTCTCCACTAATTTTCGTTTAAGAATTCGAAGAAAAATTTGACGCGTTTAGAATACTGAGCCAGATGTTTGAGAATTTTTTACGATTTTTCGGTTGCTAATTCTGGTCGTGAAAAATGTAAATATCGTATTGAAGATCATTAGCGTCCAATTCGTAAATTAGTTTATTATTTAACTTTTATTATTTACTTATCTTTTCTTGGTCGAAATTTCCTCGCAGTACGTATGCCTTCGAGGCGAGCCAGAAGATCTCGCGTCGCGTTCAAAATGTCAAAAATCCGCTCCCCCGACGGCTGGCAAACGAATGAAATGTCGCGTGCAAGACCCCTTCACGGTGAAAAGCAACTTAGAACCGTACAAGTTCATGATACTTCGAGCATTCAGCAGTCGGCAATTCATTCGTACGCATATTCAGACTTTCCTCCTTTTCACTCATTCAATCCATCACAAAAACTGGAGCATAATATGATTCAAAGTTAAGGACACATTCAGGCCGAAGGAAAAGTGAGAAGTTCATTTTCCTGCTTTGGGAAACTCATTACTAGACTGCGGATCTTCTGTATTTGCGAAATAACCGAGTAGCTGTAATTTGAAACAACAGGGAGGTGAAAAGTGTTACAAAGTGCCAGCATACATGGAGTCTCGACTAAAAGGATTCACCTAAATGTCTCCTGTGTCCTCTGTGACGTGCACGACGTCCAAAGCACAGAGTCAATGATATCATAGCAAAGAGAAACTGTGGGAAAAATTATTTCACATTTCTTACTACGAAGGCGTGCATCAAAGAGGACATTTAATAAAACTAGAACAATTCCTGAGACGATTCTAAACAACTTTCTCCTTTGCAGTTTCCCGATCGGACGCTCCGTTCTCGAGTTATCGCCGAAAAACGCAGATAGCGTCTCTGAGACGCCATTCGACGGCCGCCATACTTTCCCAGGCGCGACGTCACACGGTCACGCGGTCACGCGGTCACGCGGTCACGCAGTAGTCTCAGCGCGCTCTGATTGGTCCGTGTTTTTCTTTAATAACTCGGAAACCATGCGTCGAATCGCAAAGTGGCAAAGGAAAAAGTTGCTCGGTATAACGCTAAGAGTCTTCCTGGGAAATATGAGATAGAACGCGTAATATTTTGATTATATGCGATGGGGTTAAAGATGAATGGAAAATTGTGCGAATTGTAGCTTAGCAATCCATATAGATTGCAGGTGGACTCGGAGAAGCTGCGAAAGAATCGTCGTTCGGGAATGTTTGGTTATTTCCGGTTCGTATATAGTACGACAATGACGCGGGATCGTTATTGTCAGCGGTTGTCGTATAGCAGAGGGTTTTAAACGACCGTTTACGGTAACGAAAAAGCGACAAAATGGAACTCCATTCCGCCAAGTTCGCCCGTTACTTGCTCGAACGTTCTCCGCGGGATATGAAAATGTAATAAGCCCCGCCTCCTCACCTCTTCTTCCTCCACCTCCTTCTCCTGCTCCTCCTCCTGCTGCTGCTTCTCCACCCCAACCCCATCGTGCACGAGGGAAAAACTTTCGCGGCCTGTACCGAGACGTTTCCGTACTCGGGAGAAACGTCAATATGAAAGTCACCGGGAGAAAGAAGCTTTCTATCGCCACGCGAAAATGTTGTTCCGACCGCGAGCCGTGCAATTTCGTTCCGCGAACACCTGGCCGAATGTCCCGCGAATTATAGAATTATACAGGGTGTCCCATTCGACTCGGGCGGACATCTCGCATAATTTTATTGTAGGAAACGTCGGAGGAAAACATCCCTTTATTCGAAGGGATGGTGGTACAAAAACACTGTGGTACAAATTTGTCTCGCTGCTATATTCCTCGAGATTTCAAGGTGATTCAAGGTCACTTTCAACCCTTCGTTATTTAAAATAAATTTATTTACACGAGCAAATGTCAGAATAAATATTGCACAAAATTTAAATAATCAAAGCCTCGTCATTTTTGCAAGGAAAAATATTCAAAGCGAAGACGGAAGGTGAGAAGAGATTCGCGTTCGATGACTATGATGTCCGAGGGGCTGTACAAGTTATGGCGTTAGAGCGCGAACTATGTCTTGCCAAGGATAAGCGTCACGTTCATTCGAATCAGTGTTCGCTGCTGTCGGAGAAGGTTCGCCGAATCGAAATCTTGGAAGAAGAAACATCGATCGTTCTTTCCCGGATGAGACGCGCGGTTAGGCGAACGGGCGGGGCCATTATTTACAGCATGATTATCATTTTCCTGCGGATGCAGGGCCAGCTGCGTCGTTTGTCTGTATCTCGGCGAGAACACGGCCGGGTGTGAGACACTGCGAAATTTATTAGCTATTACAGCAAGGTTCGGGGCTGTGTGATCGATAACCATAAACGGCTGACGACCTTGGAGATCCGGCGCGATGGATTGATGGATGAACCGATGGAAACGGTGCTCGCGCTTCTGAGTGAGCCTCTCTCATGCCCGCAGGAAGGTAGCTGGCAAACGCGCCGGAAATTTCCCGGAACGGGGTGTTAACGTTCGCGAGCATGATCAGGAAAAACGTGCCGGGGGGATTACATCGTTAGGCGAAAAATCGGAAGTGTCTCTTTTTTCGCACTCACCGTTCGCTCTTTTTCCTTTTTCCTTTCTCCGTTTTCCTCGAGCTCCACAATACCTCTGGACCGCTTCCACGAAACTACGCGGATTAATCAACGCTAACACGCCGGCATTGGTACATCGCGAATCGCGAGCAATTATGCGAAACTTCAACGTAGGCAGACACTGAAAATTCAGAAGCGTTCGTAGCTTCTCGGGCTAGCTTGTTCACGAAATTTTGCCAATTTTTTTCGGAAAAATTATTTAACGTTCGACATTGGGATTTCGCTATCGTGTTTAGTGATACTTAGGGCAGGTGTGTGATTTTTTTCAAGTAAAAATAATAAAAATTGCAAGAGTTGTGGGGTTGATTGTAAAACCTACTTTAGGGGATACTCTGAGACTTCGAGAGCTAACTTTGGCAGTACTTAGGAATTATTTCTAGAAGAACTACTGCATCTTGTGCATTGGGATTTTGCACATATATTTGTTGATACTTAAGGCAGGTGTGTGATTTTTTTCAAGTTAAAATAATAAAAATTGCAAGAGCTGTGCGGTCGTATTTAAAACCTACTTTAGGGGGTAGTCTGAGACTTCGAGAGCTAACTTCGTCAGTATTCAGGAATTATTTCTAGAAAAACTACTGGACCTTTTAATTTGGGATTTTGCACACGTATTTGTTGATACTTAAAGTGAATATATGATTTTTTTCAACTAAAAACAATAAAAATTGCAAAAGTTATGTAACTGTTAATAAAACCTACTTTAGGGGGTACTCTGAGACTTCGAGAGCTAACTTCGACAATGCTTGAGAATTATTTCCTGAAGAATTACCGAACCTTTTGCATTAGGTTTTCGCTGAAATATTCCCTAATACTTGGAGTAGGTTCCTCTGCGACCTACATCGCAGAAGCAAACCGCGTCGCGTTTGGACTCGCCCTGCTCGCAAAAATTTTCGCGATTGCGTTCGCAAACGTTTGGAAACGCTTGCGAGGGATGTTTTAAATATTTGAAAAATCGCACGGTGTTTCGGCGTTCGTTCGCGAGCCGATCAGCAATTAATTTGACAATTCTCGAACGTTATCAGAGGCAATCAGCGTTATCAAACGATCCACGACACAAGCTTCTAATTCCTCCGACAGCGGCGTAACTACGAGGTCGCCGCCGAGTTTCATTTAGATGATAATTCCGACGGGGTAGATACGTGTCCCTCGACCCTGACGAGTAATTCAAGTTCCGATCTTGGCCGACGATAGAACGAAAAAAGTTATGTTTCTGGAGTGCAGTTAGACTTAAAGTGGCTCGTTAGTCCCAGGACGTCGTTTCGCCCGGCATCGTAATGATAACGGCGGCCACCACGCTGACGTCGTTCCCTCTTAATTCTCGTCTCTTCGGGGTCCAGCTTTCGCTGTGTTCCATTTTACAACGGCCGAGGAACAGAGAAGCTCCGCCGTCTTATTACGTATCGTGCGTATAATTCCATTATTATCTGTCCGGGGAATGAAAATTACCGTAAAAGCGGCCGGCGCCCCGCGTCACCGATCATGGTTGAATCTTTACAGCCACTTCTCAAAGTCGCCAGCCAACCGGGGGACGTCTCGCGATTCAATCCGACGCCGAGATAGAAAACCGATAACGGCCCAGAGCCATAACAACGTCTAATTGGAAGATTGTATGCTGTTATTATCGGCATCGCGGGGAAACTTGAAATTTCAATTTTTATCTGCGGCCAGCCACTCGGAAATCGAAATGTGCAAGCTACGCGATTATAAGAATATCAAAAAGTAGGAGCAAAAGTAAAAATAAGTACTCAGTAGAGTAATTTTTAATTGCCAAATTTCCTGCAAAGAGTAAATCTAGAATAAATTGCGAGAGGAAGATGCCCCAGGTGATTCTGAACAAAATTTCCCTTTGCAGATTCGCAATCCAATGCTTCGTTCTCGAGTTATCAACGAAAAACCCACGAGTCGTGCAGGTTCGGGCAGCCACGCCCTCCCGGCCGCCATATTTCCCCCGCCGCGACGTCAGAGTCACGTGACAATCCTCCGCGCGCTGGTTGGTTCGCGTTTTTCGTTGATAACTCGAAAACGAAGCATCGAATCGCAAACTTGCAAAGGAAAATGTTGCTCGGATTTGTTTCGGGAATCTCCTGGAAGCAGACAAAATAAATTTCTTGTGTTCGAGGCAAGGAAAATTAATTTTCGGTAGACTTTTCCAGCTTCGTGTTCAGTAGTAAAGCTAAGCTCGTACAAAGACGTGAAAATTGCAACACGTTTCGGCCGGGACAATGTACAGCGCGCGAGAAACCAGAGGATCGAGGGTATCGACAGCCCGGTGATGATTAATCGTGTGTGACGAAATATTTGGTGGCAGAAATAAAAAAAGAGAGAGATAGAGAGAATGGCTCGCGACGAAGCGTAGTTGCGATTCGTCGTCTGGCAGCCGCTGAGGCACGAATTGCTCGTGACGCAACCAATTCGTCTCCTATCTCTATTCGACACGTATATCATTCATCGGACAGAGAAAAATCGCGGAATCGTGTGTCCCGGTAAATTCATCCATTTCCGTCTCGGTCTGCCACGTTTAATCCAATATTCTCAATGACGGCACCGTAGAACCGTTCGCGCGATCTGTCTCGAAAGCGACCGTTCGAAATTCTCTTTTTTATCTCGTTCTTTCAGACCTGTCCTTTTAACGGGGCCAGTTAGTCGGATCCGATACTCCTCGATACATCGTTCGGATCGTTCCATTCGAATTTGTGGATGTTCATATCAATGTGCAGGCTATCCGAAAAATATTCGAGCTCGTTTAAGAACACCTTCGAACATCTGGGATAATTCTAAGAAACTTTCTCCTTTGCAGTTTTCCGATTCGTCGCTCCGTTCTCGAGTTATCGACGAAAAACGAGGGAGTCGTATTGGTTCGCGATGGATTCTGGGTTCGGGCGCCATGATTCTTCGGCGTGACGTCAGCCGGTCCACGTGACACTCGCCGAGCGCCGATTGGTCCGGGTTTTTCGCGAATAACTTGGAAACGGAGCTGCGGATGACATTTTCGTAAAGGGAAAAGTTATTTAGAATAACCTGAAGAATCTTTTTTGGGATATCTTGTATACTTTTAATAGAAACTAAACCTCGAACGATTAGAATCTTTTCACGACTATAATTATTAATTTCCTTTAATGATACAGTTGTTCTAATATATTTAATATAGATTGGATTTTTCGTAATTTCACTCGCTTCCGAATTATTCCCTGAATCGAAGCACTCGCGTCCACCGCGGAAAAAGTTTCGCCTAACCAATGAATCACACGCTCCGCTAAAACTGAACTGTATTATCATATTAATCATTGTAGTTTCAGAAGCAGCAGTTCCTCAACTTCCATAACTCGCGTAAATTGCTGCCGCGCGAGCCTCGTTACAATAATTATCATTTTTCCGAAGCGAGCACGCGGCGCACTGGCACGGATTTACTAAAAATTCAGCAAACCCCCGAAAAGCTTCGGCTGAATTAACAAATAACGAGTTGTAAATTCCTTGGCCGGTTGGCCAAGTATTCCGCGGCATTCCGCGCAGAGGAATAGTTTCGCTGACAAATTCTCCGAGGTAGCCTTTCTCCTATTAACTTTTCCATATCGTGCTCCCTCGGCACGCTGTTCGAACAACAATATTAATAAACTACAAATTTATTAAAAACTGCAATGGCCAACCAAGATGCTTTGCTCTTTTCTAAGTCACATCAGGCTACCTTAGAATCCATTCTTGTCAAGATCATTCAAAATACCTAAACGAAAGCTTCACAAACATTGCACTTCATGTTTCGAGGCTTTATTTATCGTAGAGAGGAAGCTTCGAGCATCAAATCCATGGTGAACTCACTCGCTAATTAAATTTGTTCGCGACTCTATAACAGTTTCAATCTATCACTCTTCGTATCGTTCTACTAGGTCTGTAAATATGAAACCGGAATATTCCTATACAATGGAAAAATGTATACCTACCAATGTGCAGTGTTTCGAATAAAATATCTTGTATAATTTTTACACAATAGACGTGTATTTTCTATAGAAAAATTCGAGTTTCCTGTTAACATACCTGGCAGGTATGACGAAGAAAAAGGATTGCTCGTTGTCTGTTGCCCCTTGACGGCGGCGCGCGGAAGACAAAGAGTGTCGATGTGTCAACGAGAGGCGCAAGAACCGAAGGCAGTCGATAACAGGTCTCCAGGCTTCGATACACCCGTCCCTCTGCCTACTTTACTCGATCTCCGTGTAATTAATGTCCTCGCTTGTCGGGGCTAATGACGTTTAACGCGTGTCTGACGATAGCGAATGTCGATCGATCCTCGCCAGCGACTACGGTAATAAGCGCGACGAGCGCGCGCGGGCATCGTTGCGACGAGAGAGTTCGTTTTCGATTTAAATTACACGGACCGTGTACGTGCCCGGTTAATTTTAATCCCATCGCGATCCCCTTCCCGCCTCCTTGTGCTCGATAACGCGATCAATTATCGAAACGTTTTCAAACTCGCCGGACCATTATGATCACGCTCGGAGACGTCCGTCGACGAGCTATTCTCTTCGTAACTGTAGCAACAGTTAGAGAAGAGTTCGATTTTAATCTGGTTATCACTCTCTGCATCATCTTCCATTTCCTTTGTTCCTTTTGCTCCCTTTTTTCTTACTGTAATTCATATTTCGATCTGCTGAGCGACAATTACAGGGGAGATAAATTATTTCTTTATTTTTATTAACCTCTTTTAATTTCTTCTTTTAATTTTTCTTTTCCCTCCTTCATTCTCCTCTAATTCCTTATGTACTAAGCGAAGTGTAGTCTCTATATGGCGTTCTCTCCGTAATTGTGGCACCTTACGATCTGCCGAGCGAAAATTACAAGGGAGGTTAATTATTTCTTTATGTTTATTAATTTCTTTTAATTTCTTCTTTTCCCTCCTTCATTCTCTTCTAGTTCCTTATGCATCAAGCAAGGTGCAGTCTTGATATGGCGTTCTCTCCGTAATTGTAGCACCTTACGGTGCTACGTAACTGTATATAACATAACACCTTACTTACACCTTGCTCTCTCCATCTCATTCTTCTTCCTTATGTATCAATACAGTTTCGATAAAGTATTTTCTACTGAATTGTCACATGTTCGAGCAACAATTAGAGAAGAGGTTAATTTTAATCCTATTACCAGCCCCTCCCCTATTTTTCTTCTCCCACTTCCTTATCTGTCGGTCTGAGTGCAGTTTCGACGCAGCCATCCTCTCCGTAATTGTCACACTCTCGAGATCGCCGGGGAACAGTTAGAGAACAGGTTAATTGAATCGCTCCACTCGAAGAGGATAATTTCGCGAGGTTCCCGGAAGCTGGGAGAATTCAGGAAGCGTAGCTGGGTGCGAAGAGACTCGGGAAAGGTACCCCGGATGGTTGGGAAGCTGGTCGATGATTAGGCGATCGTTGAAGGGCACTCAGGCCAAGACGATGCAAACAAGATTAACCAGGATGAGCCCCCGGTCCGATGTTGGTCGGTCATCGACGGTGTGCAATTCCCAGCCGAACGATGACTCAATGCGCCCGACAATGGAGTCGCTTATCGCGTGACTAACGTGATTAGACGAATTAAACGTGGCCACGACGCGAGCCTCGCCTCGGTGTAAGGTCGCCGATGCACAAATGACCGAACGTGCCCTCATTAGCCGCGATATACGCCGAGCCCCGCTGCGACGTCAAAGGGCATTAGCCTAGAACGTGATGCAGTCGGGACTCGCAGTCTTCGAGGTGCACATGTGAAACAGAATGGACCTGGACCGCTGTCATGTTTATCACTCCCATTGAATTCCTTCTCGGCTCTCTGTGCGTCTTCCGCGAGCCAAGAAACCCGCCATCCATCCTGGCCGACGTTTATCAGAGCCTGGAGACCGGGCTCTGCTCCTGGTTACAGTCGAAAACCTTCTCTCCAAGTCCTAAGGAATTTTGGGACTCTTTAAAACAATCAAATCTTAAAGATTAAGGATTGAAACGAGGTGAAAGAGTTCCTAATGCACGCAGAGGATTCTGAACAGTTTGTGGCGGGGGTTCCATCTCCCGCGCTCACCGATAGAGGGACAGTAGGTCAAGATTTTCTCGCTAGTACCTCATCCGCCTCTGATTTATATAGATATAGTGTCTTTAACTGTCTTCTGATATCTCAGCGTATAAAACAGGATCTGCTGGTTAGCCTCAGAGGTAGGCCTAGGCCTCTTTTCCTTTTCCCCTCTCCATTTTGCCTTTTCGAGTCACCCCCAACAGTATTTCTAGCTCCGTGACGTTTTTGCGCATTCTAAATTCTTATCTGAAAGTCTCAGGGAATTTTGAGACTCTTTGAACTCTGGGATAACTAAACCTTGAAGATTGCGGATTGAGACGAGGCTGCAATTTTTCTTGATAGCCCAACAGTGTTTTTGCCAATTCTAATGTGCCCTTTGGAAGTCCCAGGGAATTTTGTCCTCCTCCGAAATTTGAAATAATTAAACTACGAAGACTGCAGATCGAGGCAGCCATTTTTCCCCAGTGTTCGAACAGTGTTTCGAGATCTTTTCTCGAGGAAGACGTAGCCAGCCGCGCGACGTTTTTGCTCATCGACCGATACAAGCGTAAGTGGCGATCTGTATGCGGCCTTGTGTAAGTGCGCTCATAAATTTCAAATTTTTTCGCCGCCCGATAGCGGCTTTCCTCGCGGAAAGGTCACATTATGTGAAATTGCTGCACCGCGGCTCGGAAAAGCCGAGGGTGGCCCGAACACCATAGAGGGAGGACACACACCCGTGCGTGTCGTCGAGACCCACGAGCTTCCAATTACATTACAGGTTGCCTGCACGCTGGTCTGACGTGCACGCCTAAACTGGAATTCATAGCCCTGCACCGACGGCCGGCTATAACGCAGGCAGGATGCAAATTCGAAAGACGCGATTCGATGGACAATCCCCCACGAAACAATTTCGCGAACGCCGAAATCAACGACGGCGTCGATACATCGAATCGTTTCTACTCCGTCGAATCATTTTGTATTCTGTCTTGATCCGAACTGATTCGATTCTATTTCGAACCACTGAATTTGTTTAACGGGCTACTGTGCTTGCGTTGCTGCCGGTACGAACACTGAACGCATTATACGTTCGTTAATTAATTTTCTGATCACCGTTTACGAGAACATGCAATTCTTCTTCGTGGTTATTCGGTGTGCATTAGAATGGAGGAATGGCCTCCGAATTTTTGCTATGACGGTTTTTTCCGTTTTATTTAATTATTAGGGCTAATGCAATTTTAATTCTTGGGAGTAAAAATCGTAGACTTGATTTTGCATTAGAATATATGGAATGGCCCTCGAATTTTTGCTCTGACAATTTTAGTTGTCGCGAAGAAAAATTGTGAAGTCGATTTTGCCGTCAAATATAGGGAATGGGCCCCAAACTTCTGCTCTGACAATTTTAATTGTAAAGAAAA
>CM052095.1:11544247-11557968 GCA_028453745.1 Agapostemon virescens | reverse complement strand
GCCCCGAATTTGCATGCGTTTATTAATTAATCACAGCAAATGGTAAAATTATTTTTAAATTAAATCTTCATCGACTGCTTCAATCTGCAACTTTCAACGCTTTCTCGATGCAACCCCTTTTAAATTTACCTATCGTACTGGGAAAAATAATGTTATTTTAGAGAAATGATTGACGGTCGACTTAAGAGCGAAATTATTTATTGCGTTTATTGTTGCTGCTCGGATAGCGTGAGGATAAGGACAGCGCTGTAGCACGAAATCGGAGACGCGTCGTTGTCAGTTCTGTTCTGTCATGATTTATTAATACGCCTTCGCAGGTAGACAGATAGCGTTGTCACTTATTCATGCAGCAACTTATCCAATGAAGTATCCTCGCATAAATAAAATAAATAGTGTGCACTTTCAATTCGCTGTAACCGAAGTAAATAATTCAAAAATATATCCGTCTCTCGACGGATCACGCTGCGCGGCGGCGCGTTCGAGTAGACTGGAAATTTTTATGCGAGATTAAAATCGTTTCTATGAATTGCAATAGGATTAGACGAATACGAGCGTACCCTTATCGGAAAGCACCATATCCCACCCGTAATTTAAGCCGTCGAACATAAAAAAATGTCTTCGGGAACGCAGTGTAAAATCGTATCGAAGATACCTCGCGGGGATCGTTCGGATAGTCGAGGTTCTACCAAATCGCGAATAAAACGGAGAAACGAGGAGCGAATTGTATCGTGTTGGGGATCGTTTTAACCGGCAAACTGTCACGGATGTGCTGATGTCACTGTCGACCAAAGTCCTCGTATCTGTCGCGCAATAAATCATGGTTTCCATGAACGAGTTCGAGTCGAATATCAATCAGAGCGCGCAAAAATCGAGGAGAATTCGTACAGGAATGAAAGATAAGTGTTTTCCTGGGGAGTTGCGATGATCCACGACTGTTCCATAACCAATCCATCAACCACCCCCCATGAGGAAGAAACACCATATGAAAGCACTCGGCTAGGACTCCAGCCGCGAATTCGACGATTCGACGAGCGGAAAAAGAGAGTGGTCAAGGGGTTGCAAGCTTGAAAGTACCGTCGCTGACTGTCGCTGAAGAGGCTACCGGATCTATTCGGTGATAGGGCACGAGCTGTAGGTCGGAAGGGGTTCTTGATTCATGGGGGTTGGCCGTGGTTGGCAAGGGTGGTGCCACGAAGGGTGCCGAATGCAAAGCAGAAGGCGGGCTGAAAAGAGTCCCGATTGCCATTCAAAAGCGTTCGTTGTCGCTCTCTCTTCCTGTGTCAGCCTATCCGTGTCTGTTCGCGTCTGCTCGCGTCTACCCTCGTCGTCTGCGCCGACACAGTCGCCTTCCAAAGTGAGACATTTCAAAACAGACATTTTTACGCGCTGGAAACTCGCCCCGCCGCAAACTCCCGTGCATCGAAAATTTCGCCGGACGAAAACACGCAGCGTTGCAAATTTTGAGCGTTGAAAATTCAACAACTTTCGAATATGGCGCTGCGAAATATTTTCGACGCGCTGAACTTGCAATAACGCTGAAATTTGCTACGAAATGAAGTTTCGAACTGTTAAACTATTGCGACACGCTGAAATTTCAACGCGCAGAACTTTCCTAGAGTCGAATTGGAATTTTACAGAATTTGCGCAGCGCTGAAATTTCTGAGCCCCGAATTTGCGGCGCGCTGAGATATTTAAACGTTGAATTTGCAACGCTTTGAGTTTGCGGCTGTGCTGAAATTTCTAAGCGCTGAATTTGCAACGCACTGAAGTTTTAACGCGCTGAAATTTCTAAGCGCCGAATTCACTACTCCCTGAAATTTCTTTGCGCTAAACTTGCAACGCGCTGAAATATGTAAGCGCAGAAGTTTTTCTGCCCCGAATTTTGAACGCGTTGATATTTCATACGCGCAAAAATTCCGTTGCGCCGAATTTGCAACGCGCAGAAATTTCCTTACGCCGAATTAATAACGCGCTGTAATATTTAAGCGCCGAATTTACAATGCACTGAAGTTTCAACGCGCAGAAATTTCCTTGCGCCGAATTTGCGATGCGCTGAAATTTCCTAGCGCCGAATTAGCAATGCAAAGAATTTCAAAAAGGCCTAATTTAAGTACTACCGAATTTGGGACGTACAAAATCGTGTAAGTTGTCGAATTTAGAATTTTATATTTATAAAATGGAGTACCAGCGCTGCGGACTGAATTTCGAAGCTCCCGGTCGGCGATAATTTTCGAAAATGGCGTCGTGGCGCGTGCGAAGACTATCAGAGCAGGATGAAAGGAAAATTTCCATCGATCCGCGACATCGACGGGTCTACCGATGAAATATCTTCGACACTTTGGACAAGCTGCGCGAGCCAAGGACCCAAGGTGACGCGGAATTTCCTTCATGGAAATCAACTTTACTGTGGCAGGTGCACGGGACCGTGTTCGTCTCCTTCTTTTGTGTGCGCGTCGCTGCCGGAAACTCTCGATCAAGCATTTGTCAGGAACGGTCGTGTGAACAAGGAACGATAGAAAACAATTGTCGAGACACGTCGATTCCTCGCGGCGAGGATAAAAGGCAGCGTCGTGTGCGTCAAGCTGTACGTCTTCCCCCGCCGGGTTTTAATCGGCGCATTGTTTATGGCCGTTTCTCATGACAAACACTTTTTATCGTTCGAGAGGCATGGCCGCCGAGACAGAGACGCCCCCGTAAAAACGACCACGGCCAATTCCAAGGGAGTCTAATCACTTCCCCTCGGCAATTAAGCTCGAGCTTCCTCGCACTGATGAAAGCTGACCGCTCGTCGGAATCCGAAAATAAGATTCCCTTGCAAATAAGTCAAATTATTTTCCAGCAACTTTTGCAACACCCTGTCGTTTGCAATTTGGCAATTTTGGTCTGAAGATTGAACCTTGTACAGGGTGTGTCAGGTGTGAATAGACTATTTGGTATTCGAATTTGTTTCAGAGAAAATCAATCATTTTTAAAAAAAACTGAAGGGGTGTAACAAAAGTTATTGTTCCACTTTAAAATGGTCCAGTAATTTTTGCAACACCCTGTCGTTTGCAAATTTGCAATTCTATTCTGAATATTGAAACTTGTATAGGGTGATTCAGGAGTGAATAGACTATGTACTTGCCATTCGACTTTGTTTCAGAAGGAACGAACAATCTTAAAAATAATGTAAGGTTGTACTAAAAGGTACTTATCAACTTGAAAATGGTACTGACAATTTTGAGCTGTTTCGAACAGGTAATAAATATTTGAAAAGTGCTAAAAATTCAGTGAAGTGAAAAGATACCTTAAAGAATTTCGAGAATCAGGGATGAGAGTTGAAATAAAACTGGCATGCAATGGTTATCGCATATTTAACGAGAATTATAGTTAGCCGAGAAAGTTAATTTTGTTATCGGCTTGATTCTCGATGGAGAAGACAGCCGTACTCGGTTGTGCGTTCCCAATAGTTCCAATAATGGGAATTTCGTGCAGGTTTTTTCGTTAATTAGTAATTATCAAGAGTGCAGCTGAACGTAGCATGGCGATTAATTGGTTTTATTGGTTTACCGGCATGGTTACGTAATCGATTTGGCGGCTTCAGCAATTTAACCAATTCCGGCGTTAATTGACATGAATGTTTGCAAGGAAACATTGATTACTCTGATCCAACACAGCGTTTAGAATATAAATAGCTTATCGCTAATTAATATTTGCATGATTATGTAAACTAGCCTCTTTAATTACCTATGATAATAATGGGGTAAGCCGCAGCCAAACATTAGGGAGCAAACGTTTGCTCAAAAATTATTTCAATGTGAGTCTACGCAAATTTACGCTAGTCCCTCTAACTGATCAACCACCGCAAATATTCGAGCGTAATCGGTGACCTTGTAAACTGACAGCACAATCATCTAGGCCCCAAAATACTCATTTCTCCCATTGACCTCATTCAAAACTAACGCGAAAATAATTCATGATGCGTTTACGGAAAAAGATGAAATTTACAGAAATTAGAAAATCACAAAATTCTTAAACATTATTAGAATAATTCTCTTGCAAGCGAGGCAATTTTTATTATTCAGAAAAATCTGTGTCAAGGGATTATTTAACACTAGAACTACCGAATAATAAATCCAACGATATAACTTTGTGATAACAACGAGACTGCATCTATTTAAACTTCATTCAATTTTTATTGTAACACGTGAAAAACAATTTTTATAATTTCAGTAATTGCGAAAGAAATAAGTAGGGACCAATTTTGACTGGTCCAGTAGTTCCAATGTTAAACAATCCTTACTAAATAATATTTATCAACAATTCTTCAATTTTATTCGGTTATTATTTCCGGTTCTACCCAGTCAACGAATTAACAACGACTACTCCTGGCGCTTCCCAAGAGCCAAGAGGTCCGGGAAAGTTCTTTGATCCGCCATTTTGAAAACGTCCAAAGAAGATTAGCAAAGTGCAGGAAACCATGGTCGCCAGAGGAAATCGCGAAATGACACAGCACTGCGTTTGATCCTGACAGAAAGCCCATGATTCATCGAGCGAAGCACACTCCATTGGTCACGCCAGTCATGTCCAAATATGGCCTCCGCGAGCGAGAGCGCTGCCTCCGAGGGTCGCGGCTGGGCACGAAGAGAGCCAAAGCCATAAAACATTAGGGAAGTTCGCACGGGGTCTGGGTTACGTGTCCAGTTGCATTCGTGACAGTGCCTCACTCACAAATTACTCGCCGGCGTAAGACAACGACTCTTGGGAAAGTGCAAGTTGCTTAATGCGTTGCTCTTCGCACCCCTAAGTCGCCAAAACAAGCGTGGGGACGCATGCTGCTGCTTTCGCGTGTTCGAGGACCGTTCGTGAAATAAAATACATTCATACTAATGGCCTAAATATCTTACAACATTAATTTCAAATTTTACTAGGTTTAGAACTGTTACCATTCCGAGGCCAAATCAATTTTTAGTTCGTGCGAAACGATATTTTTCCAGGGAATTATTGTACATCCATACTAACAGCCTAAATATCTTACAACATTAATTGCAAATTTTACTAGGTTTAGAACTGTTACCATTCCGAGGCCAAATCAATTTTTATTTCATGCGAAACGATATTTTCCCAGGGAATTATTGTACATTCATACTGACGGCCTAAATATCTTACAACATTAATTGCAAATTTTACTAGGTTTAAAACTATTACCATTCCGAGGCCAAATCAATTTTTAGTTCGTGCGAAACGATATTTTCCCAGGGAATTATTGTACATTCATACTGACGGCCTAAATATCTTACAACATTAATTGCAAATGTTACTAGGTTTAGAACTGTTACCATTCCGAGGACAAATCAATTTTTAGTTGATGCGAAACGATATTTTGTCAGGGAATTAATTTCCTACCAACATTCTTGAATTTTTTAAGAATTTTTGGATGGATAATATATGGTTTTTATAGTTCAGTATTGTAGCATGTCTCGAGACGAGTTCTACGAATGGTCGCACGATGGCCTTTAAGAGATCCCGAGCCAGCAAAGATCGTCCCCTAATTTTAATTGACAGTGCTGCCGCCATTTTTCTCGAGACACGGCGTCGCCTCCTAGGCCAGCCCCCGCGCACCGATTGGTCCGCGTTTTTCGCGAATAACTCGAGAACGAAGCGTCTGAGGACGAAACGACAAAGGAAAATGTTACGTGAAATCGCGCGAGGAACCTTCTGGCTGAAAGCTCTTCCGATTCTACGTGAAAAGAGGAACTGATTCAACGCGTCGGGCGTTGTGACAGCGAGATATCTAGTCGGTGGCAACGGATGGTTTAATAGTCGAGGTCTGCGCCGAGTCGGAAATGACTGGTCGCGAAAGGGGTCGCAATTCGAGAGGTTCGGAACAGGCGCGGGACAGCTGGCCACCGTCGAAAACTTTCCAATTTCGGTGAATTTTACGCCGGGCCTGTCTATCTATTTACTTTTCCATGGCGCGGCAGCTGGTGCGCCCAGGTATAACAGGGTTTACGTACCGTTTCCTCGTCTCGTAATACCGGCGAGTGTACCAAATTAGGACAGCAGGGGGACCGAAACGTTCGAAACTAACCCCTCATTTCCGTAAGCGGATTTTCTGTTGCGCGCGTGTGCCTCTCCCTCCCTCATCTCGCTCTCTCTCTCTCTCTTTATCCAGTATTTTGGAGTACACTCTGCATACGATTCGGCGTGTATGCAGAAAGACCTCGGGAACGATAGACTGCGCCAGAGATATTCGTTAGCGAGGACTCTCCTGGCTATAAAGTGCGGTATTAAACGCCCGGGTATCAGGTGATCCTAACGGGCCGAGCGATTTATTCGCCGATCGAACCCGTCCGTTGAATTAGTGGCCCGTAAACCCGGCGAACTACGTTAACCGCGTTTAATTATTATTTTCGACCAGCAGCTTTACGGTCGGATATATTAGATAGACGTGCTGCCCCGTGACGAACCGCATCCCCCAAAACACTATCCGAACATCGTAAAACCAACCAGCGCAGGATTTACGGGGAGAAACCAGCCCTCGCAGACTCGCGATCTTCAACCGCGAATTTTGAACCCAACCCGAACCTGCGGCGACGCCTCTCCTTGCCCCTGGTACGATTACCTGGATCCTAGAACAAACTCTGCTCACAATCTTTTACCTGGCAGAAATTTCTGGAACGATACAGTTCCGTTTGAAACGATCCCTTTACCTGAAATTGCAGTTCTCCATTTTTTAATAGTTTTTGGATAAACAACGCAAGGTTTTTCTTGTGGAATATTGCAGAGCACTTCGAGACGAGCCCTACGAATGGTCGCAAGGTGACCTTTAAACGACCTTCAATCGATAAAAATCGTCCACGTATTTTATGATATTTAAGACGACCTTACTCTCGTTTTTTAACTGTTTTTGGATCAGTATACCACATGATTTTTATCGTCTAGCGTTGTAGCAGGCCTCGAGACGAGTTCTACGAATGGTCGCACGATGACCTTGAAATGACCCTGAAGTAGGAATGATCCGACTTCGTAACTATGCACACGCCTATGTCTTTAAATAACCTGCGACACTGTGAAACAATTTAGCCGAATAATTGCTAGATTCGTTGCTGTGTCGTCCCTCGAGCGATTTTCAAACGAATTAGGCGATCGTTTAGGGAGATCAATACCGAAACCGGAAGTCTTTTGCGCGCAAACGGCCGGCAACCCAGTGCCCCTGGGGCCTGTTAAAGAACACACAGAGAGAGAGATAGAGACAAGGATGCTAAAGTGGAATGGAAGGAAAAAGGAACATCGAGGAACGGTCATAATTGGAAGCCGGGAGAAGGAGGAGGGGCATGCAGGCCGCGGTGGCGCTTGGGAAATCAACGTTTCGCGACATATGCGAACTGCGAAACGAGCCTGGTCTTCCGCGTACTCTGTGTTTTATGGCGGAATCGGGAACGCTAGAAACCTTGCGAACCTGTACACGGATCTGCGAGGACCATTGAAGCGCTGCCAACGCAACGTTAATCCGGATCATTCGCTTGTTACCGACAATTTACTATGTTTCGCCTTCGACCATGCCACGAGAATAGATTTGCCCAACGAACCAGAAAACATCGAAAATTAGATCGGCAAAAACAAACTGATCCTGCTCCTTTCGCGCAAGTCGTTGCGCAGCACTTAAGCTGACATAAGTACGGTAATGTCTCGATACTTGTACAAACCATGGTGGCAAAATGTCATTGGCACAATCTACAAATACTCCAGGACGCAATCCCTCGCCTCTACAATCGAACGACCAGAAAAATCCCCGGAAAACGAAAGCGTCCACGTCGAATTCATCGAGGAACCATGCGAATTTATTGCCATAACATTTTTATTGTGAACTTTTTATTCGCGAGACTTCCACTAAAATATTGCCGACACTCTCCCGGATAAAACGATACCAAACACGGCACAATTCGGCTGCTATTCGCCTGAGTAATCTGCGATATATTGGAACCTCTCTTATCCGAACGCCTCAGTAAAACTCGCGTATTCGGCGACGAATTCAATCTCAACTCTCAAAATACAAAACGAAGTCTTTACGGTAGCCTCGAGTAGACCTCGCCCATTCATTTCGCACACTCGCATACTGGAAACTACCATAACCTCGAAAACAAAGCTCGTCGCGCGTTTTATCCGTTCCGCGCGGTTTCGAATCTGTCGTGTGTGTCATCGAATCGATCGCGCGTCGGAATCGCGAAACAACGCAGCGCAATATTAACTTGAAAAATAAAAGAAATAAAAAGAGAAGCGAAGAAGAGAAGAGTATCGCGCGGAGTTCAGAATTAACGAACACTAATACCGTTCGGACGTTTGACGGGGGAAAAAGGAGGCAGATATCCTCGAACAGGGGAATGGTTATCGCTAACCCCTTTTGTCCGGTATCGGTGAATTTTTCCCCATCGAGAACCAGTCAAAGCATCGCTGGAGGGGGTAGGGGGATGAAGAGAGAAGAACGCGAAGCAAAAATAAATTCCGGGGTATGGCCCCGTCCGTCCGTCGATGTCCATTCTTGAACGATATCGAGAATATCGACAGGAGGTCTTCTTCCCGTCCGTTCTGGATACCAATAATTTTTTTCGCAGAATGCCGTTACGGAGACGCGGCCGAGAGGAGTGCTTAATTAAAAAATACTTGAGCGCCGATAATTACCGAGGCGAACGAATCTCGCGTTCACGAGACTCGCGTCGGGTTTCTGCCATCTTATCCCGATAGTTTATCGATCGTTTATCGATCCTTACCGGCTAACGAACGTCGTACGATCAGGCAGTAAAAGAAAGCCGAACGGTCGCGAAGAACAGCGAAGAACGGCGAAAAGGAACTGCGCGCGTCACGCAATTAATTTAATTGTTACGTTGGCGGACGCGGCTAATTATCGCCGCGAATTTCATAAATTAATTGACACTCGCGAAAATATGTCGCTCGTCTCATTGCGACGAATGCGTGCAACCAGCCGGAAGGGTTGCGTCCCGTTAACGCCGTCTCCGCGATTTTTAACAACTTTCCGTTGTTAACTAATTCGCGCGAATTAATCGCAAGCCTCGGATTCTTCGTGCGGGAGTTGGTCGAGGTACTCGCGAAGGTTTCGTTTAATTTCGTTGCCTTGTCTGCGAGATATCGAAGAAATACTAGCGGTTCGCTAAGGAGTTCGGATAAGAGAGGTTCCGTTATGTCGCGGATTACTCAGGCAGTTTAGATTCGAATGTAACCGTGTTTGCGATCGTTCCATTCAGAAGAATATCAGGAATGTGTCTGTACAAGTGTCATTAGAAAATTATTAAAATTGCAAAAGTTATGACAATAAATTAATATTGTTTCCGCAGAGACTCTACTATCTTTCCTCTGGTTTCTTCGTTATTTTTACTCGAGTTCAACTGCGACAACGAGGAATCGTATCCTGCGGTGTTTGTGCACTATGCAAGCAAAGTTTCTTGCGAAAATTATTAACAAATTTTACATAAATTAACGAGCATCGCAGAAACAAAACGTTTCAAGGGAACGACTAGAAAATTTCTCACATTTAAATTCTAAGTTTGAACACTATTACTATCCAGAATTTCTTTTGCATTACTAAATTATTAAATATTTAAGCACCGCACGAATTGCATCAATTTTGCACGGACAAAATAAGAGAGGCCCCGTGCGACGGAGACGTTCCAGGCCTGTGGAAATGTTTCTGCAAACGATTAAAAATATGCGACCGCTAATAGTCGGGAGAATCTTGCATTTTGAAGGAGGTGCTCAAAGGAGGACCCAGCATGCACCAGTGAACGTCTACGATTCCTCGAGTCTGCGGTTGAAACGAGTGATTGCGGGTCCGCGGGATCAAGATTTCCAAGGGGTTCCGTCAGAGCGTTCGGCGGCCCCATAGAAATTACCCAAGCCTCTCGATTCCTCGTCGTACATCATTCCCGGCAACACATGGCGCCATACCCAGAAGAGGGAGTATCTCCGAGGGTGTGTCCCCGTTTCGAAAGCAAAGGAGCAGTCGCTTGTGGCTGCGCCTTAATTTATCACCCGCTCGCGAAGTGACCGTCTTCAGAGAAACGTCGCGCGCTTTCGTCTTCACGCAAACGCGCGCGAGCGATCGCACACTCCCCCATGAGAATGCCCCATAATCAGCTCCGACAGAGCTGTCTGTGCCCCGTAAACACCCGGCACTCCATTGTCGACCATCGCGCGTTTCCGCTGGAATTTCGGAGAACCCGCACAGACAATGAAGAGGATCGACCAATGACAGCGGATGTATCGCGGATCAATGGTAATTAAGTGCACCAACTCTCCGACCAATTAGGCGACTGCGACCTTACTGTCTAGCTCTTCGACGGCGAACTCGCTTTCCACTGAACGCCGGTGTGCTCAACGATCAACCGGTCGGCATTAGAGATTCGCCTTATTAAATTATTAATAATCACAAATTTGCACTAAACCCGCAAACTAAATGATACAAACCCCCCCGAGACGATCGTAAAGATTTCATTCATTATTTCACGTCTGTGTAGGTTCTATCGATCAAATGCGCGAATTTTCTCGAGGCGTTCGGATAAGAGAGGTTCCTCTATGAGACGGATTACTCGGGCGAACGGGATCCGAATGGCACCGTGTTTGGTATCGTTTTATCCGGGAAAGTGCAAGGAATGCGTTAGCCGAAGCGTCAAACAGAAAGGAACAAGTATAAGAAAGTTATGGCAGGAAGTTAGTATTGTTTCCGCGAGACTCCGGCGTCGACGCGGTCGTTTCCTCGCTGTTCTTTCCTCTGCTCGAGCGTGGCAAAGGGGAATCGAATGGTGTGTCGTTGTGGGACTACGTGTGCGACAATTTGGTGGAAAATTGTTGAGAAATTTCTCGAAATTGTAACCCTTTCGTGCTCGAGACGAAGCCGTACGTTATCGACGCGTTGTTTACGACGGAGTTCGGTGCGACGAACCGGTGTAGGTTCGCGCGAAGAGGTGCGAACGATTTCGGCGTGCGAACCTACGGTTTCCGGCCAATCAGAAATATTCAAATGGCTCGGAACCGTTTCTCCGTCGCTCGGCGAACTTTTATCAGAGACAGATATGCGGCAACTTCGGCTTAACACGAGAAATATGCATCGTTGGAAGTGTTCCGCGGCGGTTCGAGTTCATCAGGGCAGCGTGCTATAGCATTAGCATATATTCAGCCGGGGGCCGTGTCGCTGGCTACCTAACCGCGACCGGCATAGTAACTCGACTTTGTCGTGCCTGAGCCAAAAGTTACGCCGATAACTTCTGCTGGCCGACGAGCGGCGGAGCCTTGAAAAAGGCCCAGGAATTTTGTCCGGAATTATGCTAGCCGACAAACGCGTCGCCCGTCAAAGGGAGATGTTCCAGAAAACCGTTGTGCCCTCAGAAATTTCCTAGCGTCGAATTGGAATGTTACAGAATTTGCGCAGCGCTGAAATTTCTGAGCGCCGAATTTGCGGCGCACTGAGATATCTAAGCGCTGAATTTGCAATGCTTTCAGTTTGCGGCTGCGCTGAAATTTCTAAGCGCCGAATTTGCAACGCACTGAAGTTTTAACGCGCTGAAGTTATAAAGCTCCGAATTTACAACGCACAGAAATTTCAAAGCGTTCAACTTGCAACGCACTGAAACTTGCTTGCGCCGAATTTACAAAGCGCTGAAATTTCTTTGCGCTAAACTTGCGACGCGCTGAAATATCTAAATGTGCGCCGAACGCGGACGTTCGAAATGCAAACCGCGAAACTTTCGAGACATTCCAACGAATTCGAATAAATTTCAGGCGGGTCATTGTCGTTTAGCCGGCGATTAGCTTACGCGAGGATTGCCTCGAAGCTGAGCGGAATGCTCGGGAGCGGACGGCTCCGTGAACCGGCGAAAATGAAAAATTAGCCATTCCGAAGCGGGTTTTCTTTCGAAATTGTGAGACCCGTGCGAAATTCATGAAATCGCGAACATTTTTAGAAAATTGCGTACGCGCCGCGTGCCGCTTTCATGAATTTCAAATTAGTTTCGGCATAGTGGCACCCCGACTAGGCGGACTTTATGCATTCATGACGAACGCGAGTGGGTGTAAATTACAAACGCACATTTTTTTTTTCGAGAACGACCGTACGCACCGCGTCATTTCCGCGATTTTTTCAAATTACTTTCACTGTATTAGTTCGGACAGCGAATTTCGCGCGACACCAACTGGGACCGTTAACACGCTTTTCACTGCTCGACAAAATCCCTGAGATTAGTCTGCACAATTTTCATTCTCAAGATCGCATGCTTAACTGGTACTTCGGTACTGCAAGGACCTGAGCCACGCCAGTGGGCGTGGCCTACTCGCTCCGCCCAAACAGCTGTTCGCTCCGAACCTCCTCATTGCAATCTCTGCTCGAGCAATCCTATGCAAACTTATTCCGCCATTTGGGAGACTTTAGTTCAACGCAGCAACCACTTTTATTAAATTGTAAAAGTGGTTGCTGCGTTGAACTAAAGTCTCCCGAAACTCCTGAAATTAGCGGGAACAATTTTTATTTTCGAAATCGCTTATTAATCGCGATTATGAACGTTCAAAAGAGTCCTAGCGTTTCGAATCGTCACTCCACGTGACCACTCCGACCAATAAGCACCTCCCAGAGCTGTGCCACGCCCGTGGGCGTGGCCTCTCAACTCCGCCCAAGCAGCTGCGCGTTTTGGGACTCCCCGCGAGTCTCGCGAGGAAACAGTTCCTCTCTCAGGAGCACGAATTCCGATCGAAAATGATCGCAGGTTTCCCAATTTGTCGCACGGGAAGACAGCTATTCCCATTAACCGGCGCACTCATTAACGGCGACCTGGTTACCTTTAATTACACGGCCGCTATTCCTTTGTGCTCGCGATGCACGCGCGATCGACAGTGGGCATTCTCTTTCTTGAGCAAAATGCAGTCGGGTAACTGTTTACGCTCTATTGGCACGGATAAATGAATCGGGGAAGCTCCGATGCGAAACCAAACCCCGCCTCGTCTTCCATCTACCTCCCTCCCTCCCTCCTGCCCGCTTCGTCGTCCCCCTAGCCGAATCGCCATCCTATGGGAAATCCGAATACAGGAAATCGACCGATACAGAACGCCGCCACCTGCTCAAAGGCTCTTTGATGGATTCCGGACTCTATTCATTCCTACTGTCGCTGAATGGACGAATCGATGAGAAATTACTTAATATGACTAATATGCGAAGTCAACGAACGCCACGTCGCACGAACACGGTTTTAAGATCGACATCGCCCGACAAATTTATGCCAATTTACGTTGTTTTACACGGAGGCAGACATTTTGCCTGCCAGTGCATTTTAGCTAAACATTTTGCCTGTGTATTTTAATTAAACATTTTGCCTGAACATTTTAACTAAACATTTTGCCTGTACATTTTAACTAACCATTCTGCCTGTGCATTTTAATTAAACATTCTGCCTGTGCATTTTAACTAAACATTTTGCCTGAACATTTTCACTAAACATTCTGCCTGTACATTTTAAGTAAACATTTTGCCTGAACATTTTAACTAAACATTTTGCCTGAACACTTTAACTAAACATTCTGCCTGTGCATTTTAATTAAACATTCTGCCTGTGCATTTTAACTAAACATTTTGCCTGAACATTTTCACTAAACATTCTGCCTGTACATTTTAAGTAAACATTTTGCCTGAACATTTTAACTAAACATTTTGCCTGAACACTTTAACTAAACATTCTGCCTGT
>CM052095.1:11527762-11544002 GCA_028453745.1 Agapostemon virescens | reverse complement strand
GTTAAGTAAACATTCTGCCTGAACATTTTTGCTGAACATGTTTGGTGAACATTTTTAGTGCACATGTTTGGTGGAGATTTGTGGTGCACATTTTTGGTGAACATTTATGATGCACATGTTGGACGAACGTTTCAGGTGATTACCTTCGGTGATCATTGAGTCGATCAATTTAGTCGAACGCTTAAGCTGCGCATTCTGGCGGGGCACTGTGTAGGAGATTTTTGCACAGCGTTCGAGCGAAGGGTGGAAAAAGGCGAGCGAGAAGAGACAGCATAAATTGGAGACATTGTTACCGGAAGAGCAGGGCGATACTTCCCATTCGCAAACATGTGCAGCGCAGAAATTCTTAAATTACATCGCCGTTGAGCCAAGCGAAACGGGATCCCTGTGCAAATTTGAATAACAGGCAGGTGGCTGAGCAATTAGCGACCGGCTGCGCCTAGGAAAACGCCCTTCCGATACGAAGAACCGAGAGAACGATGTTCTCGTGTCTAATTGCTTGTTATTATTTGTTTGTCCACGCTGCTCAAACAATACCTGCAACGGCGTGCATTAACATGCAAGGCTAAACAGCTAGAGTAATTGCTGTAATTACATCTCGATCGCACTTGAAAGTGCAATTCGTAATTGCGAAGGCAGTTTATTAAGAATCGCCGGTCAACTTCGCAGGTGAAATAGAGCGTCCGCTGGCAAAAATTGAACTTGGACGTGTAAAATTCGCAATTCCATCGTGGATCTTTCTGTTATCGTTATCAGTCATTTTCCCTATCGTTCTCTGTCCGGTTTACGTGCATTAAACATCGTCGCACAGAATCCTCACAGGGCAAACATTATTTTAAGCGTAATTGACGCGATATCTCACAATGCATATGACCGTATTCAATCCCACCATTGTCTAAATAATTAACACACTAGGGAAAGCACAACCGCAATAGATTCACACATTCGTGCACCGATAAATACGTCGATGGATTACCGACAAATGGCTAAATTGGAATATTAGATCGCTCAACAAATTTCGGCAAATACAAAATGGGTCGATTCGAGCGAGTTTTTACCTCTCGCTGATAATTCGATAATACGGCTAAAAAAAATCGCAGATCAATTTTTAAGGTCTCATTGCAAAGAGGAAGCTTCAATCTTCACACCTGTGAAGGGCTCGTTACCAAAAAAAATTTATCAACGTTTCGACAGATGATTCAATAAGTTATAGTTGTGGCAACTGAATTTAAGCAGTACCTGATTCATCTCGCGTTTAAAGGTCGATAACTTGGTAAAAAAAAATCGTAGACCAATTTTTAAGGTCTCATTGCAAAGAGGAAGCTTCGATCTTCAAATCCGCGGTGGTCTTGGTCAGTAAAAAAATTTTCCAAAGTTTCCACAGACATTTGAAAGTGCAACATTTTTTAGCAAAAAACACGATTTCTCCCTTTCGTCATCGTACTATCATTTTTGCCAAAATGCTCACAATTAAAAACATGAAAAACTCAGAAATGTTAGAAAAATATATAAAATTATAATTGAACTTTTAAAGTTATTATTTTTCACTTACAATCCACAAAGAGGCGCTGCTGAGTAATAATGCAAGCTGGTAATTTTCTTACCTGTAACAGAAGAAGCGCAATTTGTTATTATTCGTGTAATTAAACAGTAACATTTTACCAGGGAATGCGAATTAGTTAGTTACAGTATTATTGTACGATAGAGAATGTTAGAAATAAAGAAAGGAGCGTTGCATTAAGAGGATCAAATACTTTCAATCTTGAAAATTGAAGGCGTTAGCAGCAACGCGAAATTATTATACGGTGCGATATTTATGTAAATAACTAGAGAGCTTCCCTTCATCGTCTGCTAAAGCAAAGATAGAATATCCCTTCAGAAACTGCGCTTCCCTCGTTCACGAAGCAGGGAAGGGATTATAGAAAGTTTCTGTGTCCGTGGAGCTACTTCAATGGAATTATTACTCCGCGGCGAAGTTTACGGAAACTATTTCTTTAACAAAAACATTTATTTCAAGTTAACGATAACACCGAGTAATCCCCTTACTATATGAAATTCGAGGGAAAGAATTTTAATTATCACCGGGCCACCGTCGAAATCTACAGAGCCGTAACCAAGGGAAAACGAAAACTATTCTGCAACGAGTTTCGAAGTGCAAACATTGCGAAATGCAAATATAATAGTCTCAAGCAAAAATCCTCCAAGAATATTCCCATAATTATGCAGTCCGACTAGGATAATCTTCCATTTGCAAGCTAACAAATTTGATTCGTCATTTGCCAATTAGCAGTTCGCCTTTCCTAAATAAATAATCTAATAAATAAATAATCTAACACATCAACCTCTGATTTTCAAGTTAACAGTTTTAGCTCAGACCTTGCTAAACAAATTAAATAAAAAGGGAGAAAAATTAAGAAAACTTGAGGGAAATATAAAATGCTATTTTACAAAATGCAAGTTGTAAAATCGTGTATAAAATAAATAATTCATTTTATAATTATATTATTCGTGTATAAAATAAATATAATAAATAACAAATGAAGATTTGGCATTCTGAGTGTCCAAGCAACGTGTTCAGTTACGAGGGAGAAGCTGCCAACAATGGAGGCTCGAAAGTGGCACTCGCAATGGCCATAATTAAATTTTAAAAATCGTGTATAAAATAAATAATTATTCTCAGTAACAATTTACAGAATATTTGTCATTCTGAGTGTTCTAAAGCGTATAACCTAAACGCGTTACAGTTACGAGGAAGAATCTGCCAAAAATGAAGGCTCGAAAATGACACTATGGCCATATTTAAATTTTCTGAAGGACCAGCATTTTCTCGGAGCAAAAACGGCAGGTGTGAATCTTCCAGAGGACTCGGACCGTACAAAGGAAAACTGAACAATGTGTATGATGCGTTAGGCTACAATAAACGACATAGTCACCAGTTGCTCGAGAATCGACGATCGAAGAATATGTCGGGACTGTCACGAGCCTCGGGGAAGGTGTTTCGATCACTTTGCGGGGGCCAATGAATTCGCAGCTTCAAAGGTAAACGGGCTGTGTGTATTTATTGTGCGAATCTATGCGGAAACATAGGTACGCGAACGGGAAAGGGTAGTTTCGTGAAAGAGCACTGGGAATTCCGACGCGTTCAGCAAGCAATGGTGCATCGGAAAGGAACTGAGTGATCGTTGTTATCGCGTTTCCGCGAAATTTCATTCGAAACGCTTCTGCTGAGACTGGTCTCGGCTATTCTTCAAGCAGCCCGTAAGAAACGTGCAAACAACTCCATTTTTCTGGTTCCGATCAGCAAAAAGAATAACGGCGACTGTCGTCCAAAGTTTTTCGAAACATGTTTCAGAAAAATATATATAACTCGTGGAACTTTTATTATTTTTAACTGGTAAAAATCTCACGCGTGCTTTGGACATCCACGAAGATATTTACACAGTCCTGATGCAATGGATTCAGTAGTTTTTTCGCAAAAAATTGTCAAAGATCGTCTACTGTATCTCTCTAAATCAAAATATCCTCTGAAGACATACTCTACGAAGAAACTATACAACTCCTACAATTTTGAATATATCCACGTATAAAAAATCACACGTATGCTCCACATACCAATAAATACGTGTACAAAATTGCAACCCAAAAGCTCAGCTAAATTCCCTACAAAAAATTTCCAAAGAGACGTTCCTGAAGAGTGGAGTAGCTTCCCAAGGAAATTGAAGTGTACAGGAAGGGATACGTAAAGTAACCAATCGCGCAGCCGTTTGCCCCACTCCGCTGTCCATTCGTCCCCACCACGTCTCCCACGACCTTGAACATCTCGTAGGTTCGCCGGTATACAACGAACGAGGTTCTACTGCGATCTATTACGCTGTCTAGGAGGTTCGAACGGCGTTTTCGGTTCGCAAGGCTGGCGTCGTTCGCCGAGACGGTTGCCGGCGCTCATCGTCGGCCATCCTCCATTCGAAAAAGATTACTATAACTCAGGGAGTCGCGGGAAATCCGGCTGGCACGGCGAACGAAGCCATACGAGGTACGTCGTCACGAACGGCGTCCGCCGCGGAAAAATAAGAAGCGAGGTTACACGGCGGATGACAAATTACCAGGGATTACGTTACTCCTTTACTCTTTTCCAGGCTGCCTAACCGGCCACCCTCGCACGACGTTTTACCCTAGGCACGTCGCGACCACTGAAAATATTACCCGGCGTATCCCGTTTCGTGGTCGACGGTGCCTAAGGGGCCGCGAGTCTCCACCGAGAAACCGAGTGGATCTTTACAGTGTTCAACCCTTCCAGCCCCTCGCCTCCCACGCCGCCATCAACCCTTCTACCCGTCCACGGAAACCTGCTCTGCGCTAGGCTGAATTAGTTCCGTCGCGAGCTCACTTTTTTTTACCGCCGTTTCTCGGATTAATTTTGTTTTAATGCCCGAGCGAGCGAGCGAGCGAGAGCGAGAGAGAGAGAGAGAGAGAGAGAGAGAGAGAGAGAGAGAGAGAGAGATGGGCCACCGTTTTACACGCTCAGACCCCAGGAAACCTCCCACGGAATTTCACGGACATTTTTATAAATTGCCGCTTGAGACCTGCGTAAACCGTCCTCGTGATCCTCAGATTGTTCTACGGAGAATCGTTCTTAAACACTTGTACGGAATTCATTTTTTAACCACAGCAAGCTTACAGAAATGTGCGATGATATATCTTTAATTTGCGCTTCGAAATGTCGTAAAATTTTGAGAGGAACATGTTCTAAAGTTGCCCTACAGACACCCCTAA
Source organism: Agapostemon virescens (assembly GCA_028453745.1). Classification (NCBI taxonomy): domain Eukaryota; kingdom Metazoa; phylum Arthropoda; class Insecta; order Hymenoptera; family Halictidae; genus Agapostemon; species Agapostemon virescens. The sequence continues at coordinate 11,539,229 of CM052095.1, read as the reverse complement.
AATTGTGTAAATTTCTATCGAGCTACTGGAAGAATTTTATTAAATTTTCTATGTGATTCTGTCATTACTTTTCAATCTTAATAAGTGTATCTTAAAACGTGATTCTTTACCTTTAATTTGCATGTCGAAAAGTTAAAAAATTCCAACCTGAACATATTTTAAAATAGTTCCAAAGACACCCCTAAAATTGTATCGACTTCAACTGAGATAATCAAAGAATTTTATTAAATTTTCGGTGAGATTTTATCATTACTTTTTAATCTCAATAAGCTTGTCTTAAAACGCGATTCTTTACCTTTAATTTGCATGTCGAAACGTTAAAAAATTCCAACCTGAACATATTTTAAAATTGCTCCAAAGACACCCTTATAATTCTGTCAATTTCAATCGAGCTACTGGAAGAATTTTATTAAATTTTCTATGTGATTCTGTCATTACTTTTTAATCTCAATAAGCTTATCTTAAAGTGTTATCTTTTACCTTGAATTTCAACGTTGGAACATCCAAAATTATCCACGGGAACGCATTCGAAAGCTAACTCAAGGAGTCGCCCTCGAACCGATACGATTCGAGGCGAAGTCAAATTTGAAATTCCGACGTTCATCCCTCATTTTTAGGGGCGCGAGAACCGGCCAGCACTGGCAAACACTTGGCTGTAATTTTAAGCCCATAGCGTTGGTCACACTGGTTGTTGAACGTGAATCACCGTGCAAACTTATATTAACGATACTTTACGATGCGGGCCTTCGAGCTCACCCCATTTGCGGCCGGGAAAACCGGGGCTGAGGCTGACTGAGAACCTCCCCAAACCACCCTAAACTATACGCGGTTCGCCATGGGAGAAGGTATGGGGTTCGGACGGAGATTGCCGGCACGGTATCACCTTACGTCGCTATCGTCCGACGGTATCGAACCGCTACAACTGGGAATAGTTTTCTTTGTGTCTTCCTCGGTGCGGTTCATCGACGGTTTTCACCGGAAACATCGCCGAAAGAAACATTCGTTCAATGCCACCATAAGTTGCCATCTGCGAATTCGCGCGAGGATCGAATTCTATCAACAGTTCGCAACCGAAGCGTTAGGAATATCGCGTACGAACGCCGGTGATGGAAACTGTCGGACAGATTATGTTAATTCAGTGATAATGATTTTATAGCTTCGATCATGTTCGCGGGACTTGTTGCTGGTATACTCGCGACACTTTTTTGGGTAAAATGAGCCCAAACACGATGCTATTCGGATTTTATTTGCTCCTCAACAACGCAATTACGTAGAACCTCTGTTATCCGAACGAGGTAAGAGGGAATCGTATCGATTCGAGGGGGTTACTTTCAGGTCACTTTAGAATACGTTCCCGTGGGAGTTTTTAGACGTTTCGGCGTTCAAATTGAAGGTAAAAGAACACGCTTTGAGATAGGATACCTGAGATTCAAAATCAAATTCAAAATTAGTTAAAAAATTTGACAAACTTTTATTGTGAATGGAACGCAATCAACGCAATTCTAAGGCAGAATCTGGGGCAATTTTAGAATATGTTCCAGTGAGAATTTTTAAGTGTTTAAGGTCTCAAATTGAAGGTAAAAGCCCACGCTTTAAGACACGCTAACTGAGATTAAAAAATAAATACAGAATCATATCGAAAATTTAATAAAATTCTCCCCTTAGCTCGATTGAAATCGACAGAATTTTAGGGGTATCTTTGGGACTATTTTATAATATGTTCCAGTGAGAATTTTTAAGTGTTTCAGGTCCCAAATTAAAGGTAAAGTATCACGCTTTAAGACATGCTAACTGAGATTAAAAAATAAATACAGAATCATATAGAAAATCTAATAAAATTCTCCCCTTAGCTCGATTGAAATAGACAAAGTTTTAGGGGTATCTTTGGGACAATTTTAGAATATGTTCCAGTGAGAATTTTTAAGCGTTTCAGGTCCCAAATTAAAGGTAAAAGGCCGCGCTTTAAGACACGCTAACTGAGATTCAAAAATAAATATAGAAACCCGTAAAATAATGATTAAAATCTCCCGTAAACCGTGTCGAAATCCAATTTTCCGTGTGGCTTTCAGCCAAATTTGGGAATGCGTTCCCGTGGGAATTTTCGGGTGTTCCGGGTCTCCGATCGAAGGCAAAGAATCGCGTTTCAACACACAGGGCAGCCCGGATCGCGAGGAGAAGCGAAATAAATTTTGAGAATGTGAAAAGGCTCGATTTTTCAGAGCGGTTACGCCGGCGTCCGCCTGGTTCGGGAAAGTTCGCAACGTTTCCGCGGGAGCGGGACACCGTGAGACGAATCTAAAGGGAAAAAGAGGGAAACGAGGTATAAGTACAAAGAGATCCGGAACTTCTTATTGGATTCTGTCGTCTATCCTTCCCGGTCGGTTGCGGTAAGAACCCTCGAGTCACGTTCCCGGTCCAAGAACGAGAATCTTCGTGTGCATTAGGCACGTACAACATGTGTAACCTACATTCGCGGCAAAGTCTGCTACCAGGAGGCGATCCCCCGCCCCTCTGGCTCCTCTCCATGCTCCACTCGAGGATCCTGAGAGGCAGGGATCCTCCCCGGGCATAACCGAACCCGTCGATCGTCTTTCTTTTCCTGATTCCTCTGGAAAGCAGACGGAGCCGAAGCTTATTGCTATCGCATCGCCGAGCAAAGACGAGAAGTTTCGACCTGTTCCCTCGGTCGTCCGGCTCTCTCCGCCACCGGAAATATCTGTGCAACGTCCCCATGGTTCTCTGCCTAAGGGAAAAACTACATTTACTATACTTTCCCCCCCGCCGGTGCGCGATGTCGCTGGGAAATGAAGCTCTCCCATCGCTACTGACAAAACCGTTCCGATAAACTACAGTTGAGCTTCCTTCGAACGCGACCCTGTAAATATTCCCTGCCCGACTGGAACCTTCGCCGAATTTATGCTATTTTTAATTGTAAGCATTTAGGCGAAAACGATCGCGCGATCGTGAGAGAGAAAGGAGAAATTATAGGGCGAAAATTGTGGACTTTCAAAAAATTGTGGAAACTTTGATAATTTTTTTTATCGATTGCGACCACCGCAGATTCGAAGATAGAAGCTTCTTTTTTGAAACGAGACTTTGAAAAGTAGTCTGCGATTTTTTTTGACGCGGCTATCGAGATTTTATTACGAGGTGGGAAAGTAGGAAGTCCAGTTGCTCGACTGTGACTCGTTGAATTATCTGTGGCAAGGTTAATAAATTTTTTTCGCTGGTGAATCTTGTACAGATTTGAAGAATGAAGCTTCCACTGTGCAACGAGACCTCAAAAATAGATGTACGATTTTTTGTAGCCGTTTTACACAATTTTAAATGAGAGCTGGAACTGCTTGAATCGAGAAGGATTTCACAGGCAAATTATGGTACACCGAAACGCCTCGTGAAACGTTGATAAATTTTTCTCACGAATGAATTTACCATAGATTTAAAGCTTGAAGCTTCATCTTTGCAACGAGACCTCAAAAATTGATGTACGATTTTTTTTAGCCGTTTTATCGAACTTTAAACGAGAATTGTGCCGCTACCTCTTCGGCAGCACAAGTTGCACCATGAGGGGTTTTACACGACGAAACTTGATCCTCGTTAATCTGCCATAAAATCGCGAGAAAAAATCGTACATCGATTTTTCAGCGTTCGTTGTAAAGGGGAGACTCTATTCTTCAAATCTGTTGGCCACTCATTCATGAGAAAAATTTTTTAATCATTCTACAGCAGTTGGAAGTCATAGCATTTTGGAGTAAAAAGGGGACCTTGATTTATTAGCTGTAGAATCATGTAATAATTTCGTAAAGAAAAATCAAAAACAGCATAGTAAACTAGAGGCTTCCTGCTTTAAAATGAGCCCAAACTCATAGTTGTACCCTTATTTTTAACGAAATTATCGTAATCTCAATATTAGCAATTTTTCAGGTTTCACAATCTGCTTAAGAAGTGCTAATGAAAAATGAATCTTCAATTTATCGTTTGCTACACCGTTTAAAAATATCTCAGAATAAAATCAAGAACAGCATAGTAAAGTAGAGGCTTCATGCTTTAAAATGAGCCCAGACTCACGATCGTACCATTAGTTTTTACTAAGTTATTACAATTTTTCCAGAAGGCAGGAATACTGTTTCGATCAACTGCACCGGATTTCCATCAGTACAAAACTTGTTATGCAGCTGTGGCAACTGTTTGCAAGACAATCTGACGGCAGACTGGACCTCGGTCATTGAAATCCAATTAACATAAACGCCGAGAAACGGGCATTGCGCCGGCGATTCGTTAAATAGCCGAATCCCGGTTCGACGTGAATAGTTTAACGAGAATCGTTAACGTGAATACTTAACGCGCCCGTCAACGAGATTATTTAGCGACGGTAAGTGTTTCGACAATATAGGGGACGAACCGGAGGAATAACCGGGCTGAAAGGGTAATCCGAAACTCAGATGCTGCCCGTACGAGCTGCCTTGTCCATTGTGCGCGTCGCTATACATCGGCCGGGCCGTTGTTGCCGGTGGCATTAGTGTATCGAACGTGCTATCGAATGTGGTGAACGTTGCCTCGCCAAAGAGAAGAAATATAAGGGATGGATGGTATTTTGCGAGCCTCTCTTACGCGATAGATGTTCTCAACTCCTATTTTTACAATACACAATTCGACAGCAATTTTAACGCACAAATACTGTCATTCGAATTATCCAAACTTCAATTTTTCCACTGTACATTTCATTCCACAATCGTCGAAGCGATTAAATTACATTCTTTACCGAATTCTAGTCAGGGTATTCGAGAAATGATGGAATACCTCGACGAATATGACTCCTGGGACAATTCTGAACAATTTTCTCCTTTGCAGAATCGCGATTGGACGCTTCGTTCTCGAGTTATTAACTAAAAACCGCCTGACGTATGGATTCTGAACGCGCAGCTCTCCGGCCGCCATGTTTCCCGCGCGTCTACGTCACGCGAACGTACGCCCGCCCCCTCCGCTGTGATTGGTCCTCGTTTTCCGTTGGTAACTCGGAAACGGGGCCTCGTACGACATTTTCGCAAAGGAAAAAGTGTCTCAGAATTGCTCGAGGAATCTTCCCGCGCACGTTTAATAATGTTCCACGCGAAAATCGTGTGAGATACAAGTGAATTTAAGCTGGACGTTTTTATGAGACAATATACACGAAATGGTTTTAATGTTTGCCGGTTGTTTGTTAATTGGAGCGCACGTTATTACGGCTAGTGTACCGAATTAAAATCAAATTTATTTAACCGCTTCGGAACGGCCGTAATGAGAATTCCTGCTCTAATTAAAGGTTAGGAAGCGAGCGACTCGGAGCCGGGTTTTACCCGAACTTTTCTGCAGCGGGAAAATGGGCGTGACGAGGTGGGTAGCAAGGTATAATTCTTTCGGTTCCGAGGTAAAATGTCTGCGGCTCGTTCATCGTGCTTTCCCCGTTTCATAGGTTCGTTGCCAGGTCGGCAGGCACGGAATTCTGCACCCCTTGAGAATTTCGGGCCGATACGTTATCTGCCCGGGCAGGAGTATTTAATATCCAGGATATTAGAGGAGGGAACTTAGCACGAGCCACGGGGTCGACCTGGGCGAAATCAGGGGGGCACGAACGATCATTCTCCGTTTCCCATGGCAGCGATTTTCAAATCAAAATTACCTGCAGCGGCCGATAAAGATTTCCTCCTCGCGTGTTTATCGGTGCATCGGTTTACTTCGCGTTGCGCGCTTCGCTATTTATTCGGCGAACGGGAATTGGATGAATCTTCGCGCTGCAAGGTGTGGCTGACGTATTAAAAAAGTGCGAACTGCATTATGCATTATCATAAATCTTCTGAAAAGAAAGTCCGCGTGCAGGTGCATCCAGAGAGTATTCGTACAACCTCGAAAAATTGCCGATATTAAAGTTAGCATAATTTTGTCAAAAATAATGCTACAGTCACGAGCCTGAGCTCCTTTCGAAGCCTGAAGCATCTACTTTTCTATACTGTTCTTGATTTTATTCTGAGATATTTTTAAACGATGTAGCAAACGATAAATTGATGATTCATTTTTCATTAGCACTTCCTAGACAGATTGTGAAACCTGAAAAATTGCCAATATTGAGATTACGATAATTTCGTTAAAAATAATGGTACAACTATGAATCTGTGCTTATTTTAAAGCAGGAAGGCTCTACTTTACTATGCTATTTCTGATTTTTCTTTGCGAGATTATTACATGGTGCTACACCCCATAAACCAAGGTCCCCTTTTTACTCCAAAATGCTATGACTTGCAACCGCTGTGGAATGATTAAAAAATTTTTCTCGCGAATGAGTGGCCAACAGATTTGAAGAATAAAATCTCCCCTTTACAACGAACGCTGGAAAATCGATGTGCGATTTTTTCTCGCCGTTTTGTGGCAGATTAACGAGGATCAAGTTTTGTCGTGTAAAACCCTCATGGTGTAACTTGTGCTGCCGAAGAGGCAGCAGCACAGTTCTCGTTCAAAGTTCAATAAAACGGCTAAAAAAAATCGTACATCGATTTTTAAGCAGCCGTTGCAAAGTTGAAGCTCCAATCTTTCTATCTGTGGTGGATTCATCTGCGAGAAAAATTTATCGACGTTTCTGGAGACGTTTCAGTGTACCCTAGTTTGCCTGTGTAATCCTTCTCTCTTCTTCAGCTCTCGTTTACGATTCGATAAAACGGCTAAAAAAAATCGCACATCAATTTTTGATGTCTCGTTGCACAGACGAAGATTCGTACTATAATTATACGTTCGTCTCGATCCCGAAAAAAATTGTTCAATCTTCTGACAAGCGTTTGAATTATACAGCATTTTCTGTTGAAAACGCGCCCTCGGTTTTTCGCTCGCTGCATCATTGAAAATAATCCTCGAATAAAAGCAATGGTGGTTTTTGAAAATAGAAGTTTCCAGCTTCGAAACGAGTCCAAATTTGTTGTTGTACCATTATTTTTAACAAAATGATCGCGGCGTAGGTCCGAGTAATTTTTTTCGAGAATCTGCTGTTTTATTTTCCAGTTGCTAATTAACATAGCCGCGAATGTATTCGCATAATTGGATGGAATAAATTAGGACAAAGTCAACAGAAACATGTAGAACAATTTCTGAAGCACAGACAATGCGGATCTGCCACGGAGATGTACACCCACAACGAATAACTGCAACACGGTACACGTAATTTTCGTTTTCCGTAATTTCGTTTCAGGTGAGCTTCATTTGTCTGAAAAAGTTCCGCAGCATCGGCGCATATTCATTATTTTTAATGGCAGAAAGGGGTACGCGTCCGCAACGCAATCCTTTAATTAACTTCATCCATCAAGCAAAAGTATCCGCGATTCTTTTCCGAATCCATAAACAATATTAAACCCTGCCAAAGCCCTTGTTATATACTAGTCAATTTTAGTCACCGATTAAAACTCCGTCGCCTGAGAATTACGTTCAAAGATAAAAGCCTCGAAATCTGCACTATTTTAAATTCTAAATTTCTAAATGACACCTACGTGACTTTTTCCTTCAGAAATATTAAAATTACGAAGTTACCTTCACAGAAATCCAATCAAATAATTTTATTTATTTATACACTCAAAGGAGAATATTCCCTGGTCAATTCTAACAAACATTTCCCTTTACGAAAATGTCGTACGTCGCTTAGTTTTCGAGTTATTCGCGAAAAACGCAGGCCAATCAGCGCGCAGCGTGCGCTGACGTAAGAAGCATGGCGGCTGGCGTGGGCGTGGCGTCGCGAGCCTAAACAACACTTTCTTTTTCGTCGATAACTCGAGAACGAAGCGTCGTATCGCGATCGGACAAAGGGAAATGTTGCTTAGAATTTCATCAGGAATCATCTCCTCCTCGAAAATGGAACATATTTCGGTCAGGCTGTACAGACCGCGGATTTGTATGCAATATAAAAATTGCTGGAATTAAGTACAAGTCACGGCAGCTGCATTTTCATTTTCCTAATAATTTTAGTCGGACGTGTTTCATCGTAATTGCATCACGGTCGCTCGCATTGATGACGTAACGCATATTTTGTGGATCCGTTCTGTCCAGCCCAGCGTTTCGACCGAAAGGGAAAAATGAAAACGAGCAACAAAAACGAAACGCGCCTTGTGCCGCTTCTGTTGGTCAATTTATATGTATGCTGTTATAGGTGGCGCGCGGTATAAAATGTAAATTACCAAAGCGGCAATTTTTTTACCTCCCTCCCTTGCTCCTCCGCCCCCTCTCACCCCGCCGTGCAATTTTTTACGGCACGCTTCATGCGACAGAGATTCAGTCTGCCGAGCGGGTATGAATTTTTTATGGAACCGCCAAAATTGAAACGAGTTTCCGTTGGTCTCTCCTACGCGAAATGATTTTCTGTCGTTTGTCCGTCGGACCTAGCGACGATTCGCGAAAACGCGTCGATGATTCCTTCTATGGCGGTCCATTCGCCGTCGATTTGTGCGTCGGACCGGTGTAATTTCCTCGCTCGTCGATGTTCTATTTTTTATTGTTCGTATTTGACGGATTCACGATTTTTATTCATCCTGACCTGTGTAAATAACTTGCAGTATCATTTATTTAACACTGGAATTTATTTAAGGCTATACAAAAATATATATAACTCCTTTAATTTTCATTTCTTCAACGTTGAAAAAATTAGAGATGCGCCTCAAATAGCCACGAATATGTGTGCAAAGTCCGAACGCAAAGGGTTCATCAGTACCCCCAAAAAAAATTCCTAAAAATTGTAAAAATTTGCCACTTAAGCCAGAGTGCTCCTTTAAGACAGTCTCTAGAAAAATATATAACTCCTTGAATTTTCATTCTTTCCACGTTGAAAAAATCAGAGATGCGCCTCAAATAGCCACGAATATGTGTGCAAAGTCCTAAAGCAAAGGGTGCATCAGTATCCCCGAAAAAAAATAGGAAGCGTTGCAAAATAAGGATGGCCCCTTAACTGGAAACGAATGGCGCCTTTCGGCAGGGGAATAGGCGCGTTTAAATTTAACAAAAACCCGGTAGATATATTCCCGGCTGGCCAGCGGTATTATTAAGTGCGAGATAAAAGGCTGGGGCCGGTTATATGGAGACCCGTTATCCGCAGAACTCTCGGCAAATTATGCTTAACATTATTTCCGAGGGAATTGCGACTGCGGTTGGCACCTCGTGTCGCAGCTTACGCAGGAGTTGTGCACGCGTCTAGCCGCGAGTGGCCCCCGAGATTAGGACGAAGGAAAGAGGGCAAGAGACTGTGTTGTACCCGCCACGGTAAATGCCCTTATACTTCCTCGTGTTCTCGTGCACGCGTGTGCGTGGATGTTTGTAGTCGGGACCGAAGCACTTCAACTTTCCTCCAGGTAACTTGATATTGCATTAATGCGATATACCTAAGTGTTTGATGCCCGACGAAGGCCAAGTCAACCGCAATACTTCGTCCTCGCAAGTGTCATATGCTCCGGCGCCCAGGAGTATCGCGTTACCACCAGGACCGGGGGATTAAAGAATATGTATACTGTGTCTAACTTTTTCAAACCCCTTAACCACCCCGTTCTCCTAAAAACTTTAATAAATACGGACCTCGAAGGCTGCAACCATCCGAGGATTTTCTCAGATCGTCGTCGTTGAAAATTGTTATTGCAAAAAGGGTTTCGACATTTGGCTAAAAACATCTTTGGTATATCGAAGTAGAGGCTACTGAAAGTACCTGAGAATTTTCTTAGATTTTTCGGAAGTATAGAATCGTTGTTAAGCATTGTTATTGCTAAATGGATTTATCGATTGTTGTTGCAAAACGGTTCAACATTTTGTTAAAATCGTTTGGTATGTTGAAGTAGTGGCTGCTGAAAGTACCTGAGAATTTTCATAGATTTTTCGAGACCATATAGCGGTTGCAAATAATAATTATTGCAAAATGGATTTATCACTTGTCCTTGCAAAACGGTTCAACATTGGGCTACAATAAATTTTGTACATTAAACTAGACCCTCTAGCAAGCACTGAGAATTTTCTCAGATTTTTCAAGACCACATAGTGGTTGCAAATAATAATTATTGCAAAATGGAATGATCACGTGTCCTCGCAAAACGGTTCAACATTGGGCTATAATAAATTTTGTACATTAAACTAGATCCTATAGCAAGTACTGAGAATTTTCTCAGATTTTTCAACAGCACGTAGTCGTTAAAAAAAATTGTTATTGCAAAAGTTTCGACATTAGCTTGCGACATCTTTCGCCAATAATTTTACGGAATTACGAAACCGTAATTGTCACGAATGCGTAAAATCCGCAGTTTACTGAATCAAAATGAGAATCCAAGGGGGGTTGGGCAGAGGATCTGCAATGATCCGAGAGCTATGACAGCACAGCGAGATTGCATAACCGAGAAACGAGTATCGGTGTGTCTTCCGTCGCAAAACCGTGGAAGCCAGTTCTCTCGCGTGAAATTCGTACCGAAACTTTCGGCCGCATCGTCTCGCGGTGGGAGGGGCGAAGGAGGAGAAAGATTTGGGAGTGGTGGAAGAGATGGCCAGAGGAGGGGAGGGGTCTCCCTCTGCAGTGGGTCTCTCGGTTTTCTCCGCAGTGGTTTGTCTATATAACGGGTGAGCTGAAAATAGTTCAAGGTCGACCGATATCGATTCGAGGTGCCGAAGTTCACCAGGTCGGTGCCAGCTTACGTCACCGATGCTTCTATAGCGTTGTTCAGCCTCGACACGGAAACGGGTCGCCTCTTAAAGGATCTCGATCAAGAACAGGAAGCGACGAGATTCGCGGGAGGAGGATGTGCCTGGCGATTGGGTCCGAAACGCCTCGAGTCGCTCCGATCCAATATTTATCGCGAAAAAGTCGAGTCACTTCCAACGCAATTCGAAGCTTCGACATCTGGAGAGTCTCGAGAGTCTGGAGGAGTCTACGCAGTCGGGGTATACAGAATCTAGAAATTTTTGGGGTCTTAGGAAAATTGAGACACTCGAAACCTGAGTCCCGGAGGCCTTGACGATCTTTGAAGTTTCCATTTCGAAAGACTAGAAATTTTGGGGTCGCAGAATGATTGAAACACTCGAAATCTAAGTCCCGGAGGCCTCAAGAATCTTTACAGTTCCCATTTCGAAAGCCTAGAAATTTTGGGGTCCCAGAGGCCCCGAGAATCTTCGCAGCTTTCATTTCGAAAGCCTAGAAATTTTGGGGTTTCAGAAAAATTGAAACGCTCGAAACTTAGGAGTCCCAGAGGTCCCGAGAATCTTCTCAGCTTTCATTTTGAAAGCCTAGAAATTTTGGGGTCCCAGAAAAATTGAAACACTCGAAACTTAGGGGTCCCAGAGGCCCCGAGAATCTTCGCAGCTTTAATTTCGAAAGCCTAGAAATTTTGGGGTCCCAGAAAATTGAAACACTCGAAACTTAGGGGTCCCAGAGGCCCCGAGAATCTTCGCAGCTTTCATTTCGAAAGCCTAGAAATTTTGGGGTCCCAGAAAA
>CM052095.1:11510137-11527752 GCA_028453745.1 Agapostemon virescens | reverse complement strand
ATTGAAACACTCGAAACTTAGGGGTCCCAGAGGTCCCGAGAATCTTCTCAGCTTTCATTTTGAAAGCCTAGAAATTGTTGAGTCTTAGAAAAATTGAAACCCTCGAGTACAAAAATCCCGAACCAATCGCTAGACAATAATTACGCTTAAAAGCGATGGCAACGCCATATTGGACAACCCCTGAAGAGCTACTGGAGGAGAAAGGTTGCCGAGGGGACTGTTGCAGCATACGACCAACCGCATCGTCGACTGGCCGTCGATTTCGTCGTTGCATAGACAAATAAACTTTATTCTCGTAAACTTCGAACGCGTTCGAGATTTCCCAAGCTGCCAGGACGTTCGAACCAGCAAAAGATTGTCAATAGTACGCCACGTACTAGGACCGCGGAGACTTCTCGAGAATTTCTGGAATAAACGTCGAGACGCTGTATCGATTTTGAATTGGACTACGTATCTGTAAATGTGTTTTGGAAGTAGCAAGAGATAACCGTCTGAACCGTCGTCTCTAGGATGTGGGTCGGAGGATAATTTGATATCCTGCGCACGAGGCGGGAGTCCTTGGCCAGGTGCAACTAGGACAGGACCCAGTTTTAAACAAGATATCCGCGAGACGGGCCGGTTAGGCTAGGCTAGCCGAGTTAGGATGGGAAATTGCTGGACTCGCTGGTCGAACGAGACTGGGTCGATCGAGTTTTTCGACTGGGTCGACCTTGCCAAGGACTCGGCGAGCACGTAACTGGCTCCGCTGGGCACCGTGTTGCAATTTAAAAGCCCGACCCATGTAATTCGGGACACGTTCGCCCGGCCACGATGATTATAGATCGGAGGAACCGGGTCACAGGATTCCGTGACTAACGGAACGATCGAAGAGGGCGAACTGGGGTTCTGCAACGAATTCGGGGGATAGGGTGGATCAATCGCGGATGCGTTCTACAGACCGAGCCACAGTGTCACACCGATCGCTGAAATATCCGCGAAATTTATCGCTCTATTAATCCGACATTCTTGCTTTTTTTTTTATGACGCCAGATACCGCAGTTGGGAAAACACCCTGACAGACGGTTTCTGTTTAGAAATTTATAACTTGGACAATTTTGATTTTTCTCGGTTGCAAAAATTCACAGGTGTACGCCAGGCATTGACGAATAAGCGTGTAAATTCACAGCGGAAGGGATTCGATAGTTTTTCTGAAGAAAAAGCTTCTAGTGTTGGCAAATTTTCACTCGAGAACAGAATACTCCCTTAAAATATGGTTAAAAAGAAATATGTAACTCCTACAATTTTGATTATATTTAGTTAAGAAAAATCACAGATGTAGGTTAGGTATTGCTAAATATGTGTGCGAAATCCTAATTGAAAAGGTGCAATGCTTTTCTTTGGAGAAAAGCTTCCGCTTACTATCGCAGTTGGCGCTCAAGACCAAAATATCCTTTGTAGATATATTCTATAAAAACATTGTGCAATATTTTTTACTCTCAGTTGAAAAAATTCACAAATGCACGTTCTATATTCACGAATGCATGTGCGAAAAGACAATACAAAAGAATGAACAATTCTCCAAGGAAAAAAGTCTCATCCAGAAACTTCGCTATCAAATCATCTGATGTGAAATCCTAGAATTGTTTAAACATCGATTTTGCAGTTGAAAATTCTGAAAAAATTCACACGGATGTATACTACCAAGCATAACATTCGTAAATTTTTTCGTAATTTTTTCTCAAAAACAACGAGAGAAACAGAGCGTAATTCGTGAAACAGTATTTAGCGTGTAACTACCCTTGCGTTAGGGGTGCGGACATGAGATTTGCCACAGAGGGTTTCCTCGGAGTACTCCGTCGAATGGTGGGAAGAAATATGTATTTGGTTGACGGGGTGCATCGCAACCCCATTCGATGGGTTGCGCAATTCACCCCCGTTTAATAACTCGGTGATCGAGGCTGCCGGGTCGAGGCTGAACTCGGTCGCAACCGGATGGCTCGCAATTAACACCCTAACACGATGCGCCAGCAATCTATCACGAGGATCCGCAGGATCTGCAGCGATCCACAAATCCTTTGGAAACGTCTAGAAACTCGATGGAACTCGCAGAACGCGTCCTTCTCGGGCGAGTGCGCGAAATTTACGTCCTCGATGCTCAGTTTTGCGAGAAGTAAATCGCTCTCTCGCGCTCGCGTCTACCTCGGTTTCGCTCACTTCGGAAGTCGCGCATGGTTCAGCGACAAGGAACTTCCGGAAGTAATGGGGGTGCTCGCCGTTCGGACAGGAGCACGGTTCGTCTTCGAATAATCCGGCTCTGAAAATGTCTCGGCGGATCGGCCATTTGTTTTCGGTCTCTTTCGCGATCATAAGCAATATGTCCCCCTTTCGCAGGGCTGCACCAGTATGTCGCGATTCATGGCTCGAGGGGTGGAGTCGGCTCGACGGGGATCTAGAAAGGGGTAAGCCACGGATGAAGAACCGTTTCGCTCCCATAACCAATGGACTGTCCCCCCGAACCAATGAATCATGGAGTCTCCGAACGCCATATTGCGAATCGTCCAACTAAGGAGGAGACGCTGCGGTACAGACGCGACTAAACGCTGTCGTTCCGCCATTTTAGCCCTCAGGATTTTTTACAGACGCTAATTTTGGATTTAAAGAATTTCGAAAGTGATTTTTGAACGCGGGGAGTTTTAATTATTAATTATGAGAACTAGATTATGAGGCATAGTATCATTTTTTGAGCTCCAGGATTTGAAAGTGACAATAGGAATTAAATTAGGCATGAAGGTGTAATTATTTGAGACTGTAAATGGTTAACAAGCACCCAGGAGTTAATTATGCGTTATGGTGCAATTATTTGTGCTCGAGGGTTTTTGAAAATATTTGAGAACTATATTATGAGGGAAAGTGTAATTATTTTGAGCTCCAGGATTTAAAAAGGATACTAGGAATTAAATTAGGCATGAAGGTGTAATTATTTGAGACTATAAATGGTTAACAGGCACCCAGGAGTAAATTATGTGTTGTGGTGCAATTATTCGTGCTTGAGGATTTTTGAAAATTGTTGAGAAATATATTATGAGTCAAAGTGTAATTTTTGGAGCCCCAGAATTTTAAAGGGACACTCAGAATTAAATTAGGCATGAAGGTGTAATTATTTGAGTCCCCCAATGGTTAACAGGCACCCAGGAGTAAATTTATGCATCATGATACAATTATTTGAAAATGGAAGAAATTATAGAAAATGGTGAATTGATATTGTGTGCATGTGTGTTCAACTGAATCGTACGATTGTCTATGAAAATTTGCTGTTTGTTATCGAACCAACAATGAATGCACGATAATCTAATATTGATCCGACGCTAATCTGGAGCTAATTAAATAGCGATTCAATAGTAATTCAGTATTATGCTGGATATAATTAAATGTTTATCGCTGTGATTCGTATTAGAAGCCACCGTTGGCCTGGTTCGAACGAAATCTGCGTTTTCAAATATTTATAGCGACGCCATCGAATTTCGAAATAGTTAATTCTAAAAGAAAATTGCTGCAGTGATTCTAAGAGAAAATAGCTGAGATAATTCGGAAACAAAATGGTTCAAAGTCGGATGAAAAATTGTTCGGATCCTGAACGAAAAGAAAGGAATGGATGTGTTCGAAAGAAACGTCAACTCGGTTTTGCCGAGGCTTTGAGAAATGTAAGTAGTTGGAGCTTGTTATTTTTGCGAGGCAATACAAAACTAGTTTCAGTGTTGCCCGGGTTCTCGGATTAATCTTCTGGCTTTCGGATCTAAAAGATCAGCAGATGTAAAAGTTCTGAAAAGTCGTGGGAGGGACTACCTTGAACTAGTTCTTCTTTGCGCGGGTTATACTGTCGAAATCGATAGTCTGGCGCACTCGAAAGCTTGACAGTAGGTCAGTATACCGCGGTAAAATTAAATCACTAATTTTGTCCCCTGCGACAATTAAACGATTAAACAATCTCACAGAAATTCTTGATCTTTAACACTTCCTTAATTTTCCTTAAATCTGATTTCTCATTTTACCGAATATTATCGTCAATCACGGAAATATTTAACAAGAAATGCGATGAAAATCACGCATTTTAGCTGACGTAAATTTCGACAATGCACTCTTTCGCTGTAATGAATATTATTAATTAATATCGATGTTACAGTCAAGAGCATCTGAAACTCCGCTTGCAATCGCAGATATTCCCACACGAGAATAAAATCACTGCGATTGCTGCTTTGAAATCCATTTATTATTGTTGTTATTATATGTATGACGGAACAATGTGCTCGAAAATCGAGCATCATCCTGTCGTGAATTTGCAACGAATCACATTTACAAGCAGATTTACAGAATCACATTTAAGAACAGATTTCGACGTGAACGATGCGTCGAAACGCGTTCGATTGTCCGTGGAACAATGACAGGACGGAACGGTAAGTAGCGAAAAATATTCACGTCGTTATTAATAATTAATAAAACTCACGCGTACGAGAAGCAACGGAGAAACACATCGTTGCAGTGCTTTGTTAATATTTGTTCCCGTTAGCATTTCTGTTTAAACCATTAAATTACCTCACGAATGTATAAATAATGGAAAATTGTCTTTTATAAAATTAGCCTCTGCAGAAAGGGTTTTAATCTGAGAGATTAAAAATTTGTGAGTTAATTCCTAATGGGAGAATAAATTAGCTCTTTCAAGACCAGCTCTATAAAAAAATATATAACTCCTAGAATTTTCATTATTTTTAGTTAAGAAAAATCACAGATACAAGTTAAGTATTGCTAAATACATGTGCAAAATTCTAATTGGAAGGGTGCAATACTTTTTTCTGCAGAAAAGATTTCAATTATTCGCAGATTAGCACTCAAGACCAGAATATTTGCTTAAAACAAGGTCCACAAAAAAATATATAACTCCTAGAATTTTCATTATTTTTAGTTAAGAAAAATCACAGATATAGGTTAAGTATTGCTAAATACATATGCAAAATCCTAATTGGAAGGGTGCAATACTTTTCTCTGGACAAAAGATTTGGATTATTGCCAAATTTGGCGCTCAAGAGTAGATATACCCTTTGAAGACATACTCTATAAAAAGCTGTATAACTTTTGCAAAATTGATTATTTTTAGTTGAAAAAATTTACAGATGTTCCTCGGATACCAGTAAAAGCGTGTGCAAAACGGTACTGCAGGGGGTGCATAAAATTTTCGGGAAAAAATTACGGAACAATGTTGAATCAACGTAGGCACAAAGATCGCTGGAATGCTTCGTTAATAGATTTCGCTCCCGTTAGCGTTTCTGTTTAAATCAATTAAATGGCAGGCTGGGAAAATCCTCGGGATTTTTCCCGTTATTTGCAGAACTAACGGGACGAGCGAATCGTACTAAATTGTTTGCCAAACTTGACGTTTCCCGACGATTTTATTGACCGCGTTACGTCACTCTGTTACGCAAACGCGTCCTAGAAAAGTGATAGAAGCCTATAACGCAGAGACAGGGAACACTTTTCAGGTGGACTCGAAATAAATGAAACGTTTCTGCCTCGGCGAATTCGCGCGGCCTGTGGCGGATTTAATTAACATGGCGACAAAAAAAAAAAAAATACAACACCGACGACATTTGTTTTTAACCATTTTCCAAACGCTTATCGGTAGTGCTTTTGTTCGAACTTGAAAAATTCAAAGAAGCTGGTCCAGCGTTCGAATTTTTACATTGTAAATGAATTTGCAAGAATGCAAAGAAATATTGCATTTAGATTTCATTTTAAGAAACAATTTACTATGGTCACTAAATGGTGCCATTTTGAAGGAACAATTTACTATATTCAATAAATAATATCATTTTGCTGGAATAATTTACTATATTCAATAAATGGTACAGTTTTGAAGGAACAATTTATTATATTTAATAAATAGTGCCATTTTGAAAAAAAAGCTTATCAATTGAATAAATGGTGGCACTTGAAGACCAATTGTTTCCTCAAACAAAAAATCCTGTTTGCGAAAAATGGTTCAGCACAAAACCTAAAGTTATTAATTGTTATTCAAAGTAATCAAGCGTTAAAAATAGAGGACACTCTGCGTTGGAAAAATGGACCAGTGAATGCGACGCAAAAGTGAACCAAAAGTGAATGGGGTATAGCGAACGCGTCACAAAAATGAACCGGCGAATTAAAAAAGGCAGAGATCGCCGTCCATTTTCGCTGTTCGCCGAACGCATTTGTGAAGGTATTTGCGAAAAATGGCATCGCGATTTTTCTGCCGCAGAAAAATCGACTCTTTCACCGGAGGTCTTTCTGTTTAATTCAGTGATCGGTGATCGAGTCCATGGAGCACTAGCAAATGGCGGCGAGGTAGCCTTCCGTAATGGCGGCATCGAAGTCCTCTCGCAATTCCCGCGGACAGGTTGCCCCGGTGTGAATTAGCAGATTCGCGAATTTCCAATGCGTTTTAAAGCCGGCCTCTGCTTATTCAGCCGCGAATGGACTGTTCCGATGATATCGCGGTCGTATCCGTTCGCCGTATCGGTCCCAAATGGCCCCGGAAAATTGACGTCGCGCATTATGCCAATGATCGCGTTTACGCGGACCCAGCGCGAAACCCAGATTCCCAATGCACTCTGGGAGTTTTCGCGGACGTGTGCACCGGTGGCCTAGATTCCTTCTTCCTTTGCCGCCGGCGCATGCATAATTACACCGGGCTCGCCGGAACACAGGCGTACACGTTTATTTATAAAAATAACGAGAAAGTACTCGAATCCATAGCCATTCCTTTTTGTTTATAATATTCACCCACAGAAATAAATTAGTCAAATAATTCCTTATAAATGCATCTCACATTGCGTTAATTTATAATGTAAAATATACAAATTTTTAAAAAATATTGAAGTTCCTTGAAAGGGCTAATTCGTGGGGTAATCCTGAAAAACTTTTCCGTTTGCGAAATTGTCGTAGGTGCCTCCGTTTTTGAGTTATCGAAGGAAATAAGGGGCCAATCAGAGCGCGGCGAGTGCTGACGTATGACAAAATGGCGCCGCGTCTCGGGAAGCATGGCGGCCGGTCTAAGAACGCGTAGCATCACGAACCGATACGTTGTTTTTTCGTGATAACTCGAGAACGGAGCATCGAATTGCGAATCTGCAAAGGAAACATTTTTGCGGGACAACCTCAGGAATAAGCTCCTCCGAAGAACTCTGCCACTTTTGGCGTTATTGTTGCGGATTTCTTGTATTTATAACGAAACTGAATCGAATGAGAAGCGTAGTCGATTTTTCTCGACGATTTTCGATCACGGTTTGAAAATTCCTTACAATGGGCTCGCAGAAAATTCGCAGTTTAATTGTTAACGGCCGGTTCGAAACGAAGTAGCGGCACCGTTCGTCGGACAATTGATTTGCAGCGAGGTGCTATAGCGTTTTCGAGCTGCAGCGATGACGTAGCAGGAATTCGTCGAGACGCAATGCAGTTTTCGATACTGACGCCCTGGTCCCGCGGCGTCAACCAGAGGAATCGATACACACAGCCCTCCTATCTGTGTTTTCCCGGTTCGTTCAGATATTACGTGATACTCGTAATTGCGGCTATCGATTCGATTAGCAGCGCGACGCTGATAAATTCGTTGAATCGTCGCCGGCGTAAATGCTTGAGCGTCCCCGACTAGCATGATTAATGAGCAACCAGTATTCACGAGTTACTTAAACCCTTGCCACGCCATTCTCTGCGCAGCTACGGTTATCGCAACGTCTTCCTCGCCGAAGATGACAGAGAAAAGAATCGAAGCAATCGTCACACCATTTTTTCGTTCTCCACACAAAAATATATAACTCGGGCAATTTTTGATATTTTTAAATGAAAAAAATCATACGCGTGCTTCGAAGGTTCGTAAACGTATATGTAAAATTGCAATGCAAAAGATTCGCTAGTTTTTCGGAGAAAAATTCCTAAATATTTCTGTGTCGGAGCTTGCGAGCGTAGGATGGCGGACGGTTCGCAGCATTTCGAGAATTTTCAAATAGATTCCTTGAACGTAACAAGGACGAGATGATTATGCGATTCTGGAATTCATCAGGTGAGTCAATTTTCCATACCGCAATGAGCCGCGACCGCAGACATTCATGGAAATCCTGCGCCTCTATGATAGACACCCGATGTAAGACAATGCAATTAACACAATTATTTCGCGTATTGAAGATCGTGGATGCTGAGGAACTCGGCTGCTCTGATATTCTTGAACCCGAGAAACTAATTAGGCTCCTGCGACCAGTCTCTAGCGAATGCACAACTATCGCTGAATCCTTACTGGAATTTAATAAATATATCCCGAAATATGTCGATCATACAAACCCTTATTCCTAGCATTTCTTTGATAAATTGTAACTCGGTTTAAAAAAATTCTACAGTCATGAACCCAGGCTCATTTTGAAGCCTGATGTCTCTACTTTCCTGCGCTGTCCTTGATTTTATTCAGAAAAAATTTTGTATGATGTAGCAAACGATAAATTGGAGGTTCATTTTCCATTAGCACTTCTAAGATAAATTGAGAATGCTGGAAAATTGCCAATATTGAGATTACGATAATTTCGTTAAAAATAATGGTACAACTATGATTCTGGGCTTATTTTACAGCAGGAAGCCTCTACTTTACTATGCTATTTCTGATTTTTCTTTGCGAAATTGTTACATGATGCTGCAGACCATAGATCAAGGTCCCCTTTTTCCCCAAAAGTGCTATGATTTGAAATTGTTGTGGAATGATTAAAAAATTTTTTTTGCGAATAAGTTGCCAACAGATTTGAAGAATAAAGTTTCCCCGTTACAACGAACGCTCAAAAATCGATGTGCGATTTTTTCTCGCCATTTTATGGCAGATTAACGAGGATCAAGTTTTGTCGTGTAAAACCTTCATGGTGTAACTTGTGCTGCTGAAGAGGTAGCAGCACAATTCTCGTTCAAACTTCGATAAAACAGCTAAAAAAAATCGTACATCGATTTTTAAGCAGTCGTTGCAAAGCGGAAGCTTCAATCTTTAAATCCATGGTAAATTCATTCCCAAAAAAAATTTATCAACGTGTCTGAAGGTATTTCAGTGAACCATAGTTCGCCTGTGAAATCCTTCCCGATTTAAGCAGTTCCAGTTATCACTTAAAATTGTGTAAAACGGCTAAAAAAAATCGTACATCAATTTTTGAGGTCACGTTGTACAGAGGAAGGTTCAATCTATAATTATACGTTGTTCTCGACTCCAAAAAAAATTTTTTAATATTCTGACAAGCTGTTAAATATACAGCATTTTCTGTTAAAAACACGCCCTCGGTTTTTCGCTCGCTGCATCGTGGACAAAAATTGTAGAATAAAACGAGTTAGATATAGGAAAACTAGAGACTTTCAGCTTTAAAATGAGCCCAAGCTCACTATCGTGCGATCATTTTTAAGGAAACGATCGTGGTTTAAAGCTTCGATAATTTGAGCTTTGAAGATTCGATAATTTTTCGAATTCGCTGCGTTTACTGGATTGGCGGGAATTTCTGATTCCCGTGACAATTCTCTGTTAATTCTCTGTTAATTCTCCGCTCGACGGTCCCGGCGATGAAATAACGAATGTTAATTTCATTGTACCCCGGCGCTCCAAGTTCCGTGCATCTTCGTTCAGAATGGGATCGGTCGAACGCGCCTGATCCCATTAGGCTGGAAGCTCGTCAAGGGAATCAACGGCAGACACCGTCGCTTTATAACGAAGACGAGGTGTTGTCGGCGCCGATATTACCCCCATCGGGGTCGAACCTCTTCTAAAGCCGACGCCGTGACACGAGCGACCTATTTTGCCGTGCAAAAGAGCGGAAACGATAAGTGACATCGAGGCGAGGCGGAGGCGCAGTCGACTATGATCAGGAACATCATGCTCTTTGGCCCCGGGAGCTTGCTTTGAGACATGAAAAACGACAGACGATTTTCTGCCGGCTCTACACACCCTCACAATTCCTCCGACACCGTCTACGTGTGCGTGCGTGTGTGTCTGCAAGAAGAGCCGCGACACAATTTCCTTTCTGCTTTGTCGAGGAAGTGGAAGCTGATCTTCAAATTGCTAAAACGCCTCCGACGTCGCTGCCACTGGTGCAGTTAGGCGAACGGTTTCGTTAATTCACGGTCGATTCGTTGGTTATCGTTTTAAAAATTCGGCGAACCTAGGCGCAGTCGATTATGGTCAGGAGAAATCATGCTCTTTGGCCTTGGGAGCTTGCTTTGAGACGTAAAAATAGCAGACGATTTTCTGCTGGCTCCATACACTCTCAGAAGTCCTCCGTGTACGCGTGGTTTCGTTAATTCATGGTGGATTCGTCGTTTATTGTTTAAAAAATTTGACGAACCTAAGCGCAGTCGATTATGGTCAGGAAAGATCATGCTCTTTGGCCCCAGGTGCTAGCTTTGAGACGTAAAAATGACAGACGATTTTCTGCCGATTCGTTGTTTATTGTTTAAAAAATTAGGCGAGCAGAGTTCGAGCAACATTTGGCGGGAGAATTGCGAAGAAAATTGTAGTGGACGGTTTGGACGAGGAGAATAAGATTAATTATAAATTAATATCAACGGAACGCGCATTGTTCTGTCGTCGGAGATAATTAATGGCGAGCTCGTGCCATTGATAGATAATTGATAGATAATTAAGAAATTTTTTGATAGAGTTCGTCGGCTAGGACGTTGTTAGACTACACGGACGTCAACGATAAGAACGTCCCTTTCGTTCGGCGATTGATTAATCAATTCATAAAAAATGTAACAGTACACGCCCTCCTGGAGTTTCTGAATAATTCCCAAGCCCTTGATCAAGTCCCTCTAATTGTTCTTCCCCTGCTGCAATTGATCAGCTGGGCTAATGGCGGGCGTAGCCCGCTATTTTTAGATTGTATCATCGGCAGACTATGGCTGCCCCTGCGTGCACGTCTATTGCGTGCTGCACTCGTGTTTGCGAAGTAGCATACGAGCGCGTCAATGCTCGCACTGACACCGGAGACCGGCTGAACAATTTTATAACTATTACTTTTGCAATGAATTGTTAGGTTTTGGCTGTTTCGAAGAGTCACGTTCGCTTTTGAGCTGCGAGGTAATTTGATATTGTCAATAATGGATGGGTCAATCGTGACCCTGACCCGGACCTATGGTAGTATTGGCATAGAGGACTGGGTGAGCAATTAAAACAGCATCAAACTTTTACAACTTTAACTTTTATAACGGTTTGTTAGTTTTCGTCTGTTTCGAAGAGTCTTCGCTTTCTATTTGCTCGACAGTATAGTAAACTTGGATGGGTCAATCCGGACCCATTGCATATACGTTCCAAAGAAGTTCGAGTATATCTGCAGTCGATCTAAAAAGATATTTGCCAAGTGCAATTGATATTGAAACAGTGTGTCCTAAAATTTAGTGTGGCATGCAGTGTGGCACATGTAGCTAGCCCTATCAACGTTCTCAGGCCTCAGACATTCTAATAAACATTCTAGAACCGTTCGTGAGAGTTTTCCATTCCTTGAATTCATTAGGACGATGAATATTAGACACTGAGAAAGGTTTGGACAATTTCGTGGCACCTATAGCTAGCCCTATCAACATTCTCAGACCCCAGACTGTCTAATAAACATTTTAGAATCGTTCGTGAGAGTTTGAACGATTATAATCGCTGCATCGAATGACGAATACCGAACAGTGTCGACGGTTGCGTTAATTTCGAGGCATCTACAGCTAGCTCTACCAACATTCCCAGACATCAGACTTTCTAATAAACATTTTAGAACACTCGTGTAAATTTGTCGATGCTGTTTATCGTTTTTGCGTTTCTCTTAAAATTCTGAAAACTTGATCGTCGATGCCGCACGATGCAGTTAAATGTCTTCTTCTTTTTTTTCTTTGGTCGGTGAAAAGTTACTTGACGAACGCAGGCAAAATAGGAAAGTTATCGAGCGGTTTTTGGCACGGGATGTTCGTCGTTGGTGGCGTAAAAAGTACGTAGTCTCATCGGGACTTCTCGAACTGAAATCGAGTTCCGAAAGTTTCCCAGTGTTGCACGTATACGTCAAACGGCATGAATGAGTGACGTCTTGGAACGCAGTGGACGCTGAACCCGCGTCGTCTGCATCGCTGAATGATGCATGTGCATGTGCAATGTGCAGACGACGACGGTTGGCTCCTTGGACCGTGCGACAGGTTCCAAGAGGACGATAACCATCTTCTCGAAATAGTTCTAGCCTCGTATTTCGACTTTTCCAGTCGGATCGATGGAATAGCCGAGCACCCTAAACGAATCCTTATCGACGTTCAACCAAAAGGACTTCCATCGCCGTCTCGCGATTATTTCAGAATTTTTCTAAGGCCCGTGATCCATCACTGAAAACTTTTTAATGGCTCTTTCAACGCTGACAGCAATTTTTATGGCGGATCAACAACGCATCCCGAATAATATTGTCTAATAATATTGTTACAAATTGTAATGTAAATATAGAATTTTAAAAAATAGGCTTCCGGTCGGTAAAGTGTTAATTTTCTTCGATCCAGAATATCTGCTTGCTAGCTTAACAGCAGGAGGCGTTAAACATACTATATCGCCTCTCAAAAAATTCTGAGCACATCCAGAAACACCCGGTACATAGGGGAAAATTCTGGGCGAAAGTCTCGAAGCGCTGAGAAGTCTCGAAGAAGGTTGCAGGTCAAGGAGGAAGAAGCTCTTCTGGAAGAAGATAATGAGCTCTTCGAGGCTTCCGGAGGCTGGCCGAGCCCGGAAACAAGTTCCCGGTGAAATTGAAAAAAAGTTGCTCGCTATGATCCCGATAAAAAAGTCCCGGGAGATTTTAATCTGGCGCGTGGAAGTTCTCCGGCGTTGCCGAAAACGGGTTTGCGGAGCGATTAGAGGATGATCCCGTTGCCGTGTAACGTGTCTCGATAATTGTAAGCTCTTCGCTAGCCGCTGTAACTCCAATTATCGTCGCCTCCTTTGTCCACGGGACAGTCAACTTTGATCGAGAATTATGGCAGGGCGGTGGCAGCGGCGTCGTCGTCGTCGGCGGCGGCGGTGGCGGCGGCTGATGCATTTTCTTGCGCTCTCGAGCCGTTTAATTAAATTTTTCAGCAAGAGCCGTTCGTTAAGGATAAAAATCCTCCCACCAGGAGGTCTCCGACGAACCCCCTGTCACTTCAGGGACCGGCTAATATGATAATTAAAATTACTCTGTCGAGGAGAGCGCACCGGAGACACACCGAGCCTCGAAAGGGATCGTTCAAGCGTTTCCCATTAAAATGCCCCGGCGACCGTTTTCGAGAGATGCAGGTGTAAACATGGCCGCCAGTAAATTCGAACTTCGTCCGCAACTAGCCGACCAATTAACACAGCGCGTCCTCGGTATCCGTAATTGTGTCTTATTTTCGGATAATTGTCCGCCGGACAATGACCGAATGCCCCGCCAACCGATCGTTCTTTTTACATCGCCGTTCCCTGAGCTGAAAACCGTGCTGGTACGATCTGTGATTTTTCTGGTATTTTTTAATTATTTTTAATTATTGATCTGGTATTTTTAATTATTCAGCTGAATATTTTTAATACTGCCAATGATGCACCGTTATTTTTGCAACTTTCCCGAAACGTTATTTCTCGCACGAATTGGTTTAAATTTAGGATTGGTCAAAATGACACACAGTTCGCGAATGGTAATCATTGTAGCATGTTCTAAGAACCTAGAAGACTGTTCTAGAATTTTCTAAGATTTTCTGAAACTCGAGATATGTTTCAAAACTTGGTTAAATGGTCGAAAACGCGACAAAACTACGCGAAACACGACATTTCTCCCCTCAATTGGTTTAAATTTCGTGAATAGTCAAAATTAAAGCACAGTTCACGAATGACAATCATTGTAGCATGTTCTAGAAACCTAGAAGACCGTTCCAGAATTTTTTAAGATTTTCTGAA
This sequence comes from Agapostemon virescens, assembly GCA_028453745.1. Taxonomy (NCBI): domain Eukaryota; kingdom Metazoa; phylum Arthropoda; class Insecta; order Hymenoptera; family Halictidae; genus Agapostemon; species Agapostemon virescens. Next base: position 11,513,810 of record CM052095.1, on the reverse strand, counting down.
ACTCGAGAAATATTTAAAAATTCAGCCAAATGTCCAAAAACGCGACGAAACTAACCAAAACACGACATTCGTCGCGCGAATCGGTTTAAATTTCGCGATGGTCAAAATTGAAGCACAGTTCGCGAATGGCAATCGTTGTAACATGTTCTAAAAACCTAGAAGACCGTTCCAAAATTTTTTCAGATTTTCCGAAACTCGAGAAATGTAAAATTTGCGTATGAAAAATTACAGATCGATTAGAATCGTGTCGAAATTAATACAAAATAGATTCGAAGGAATGTGGTCAGTGGAGGTTTGATAAAAACGCATTTGATGCGAGAGCGTTAAACGGCGAGTGGCAGTCCGAACGTATTTCCCGTGCTCGGAGACGGTGGACACTGTTAAAAACAATTTCTCCGGTGAATAATGTTTTTACGGGTTTAAACCGCGGGGTTATCTTTCGCGGGAGGGATGGTAAAACAAGCGCGTCCCATCCGGGGGCATGTTTTCTCCGGAGGAAATTTTATGGAAAATTGAACAAACAAGCGTGCACGCGCGCACACGCTGGCACCGGCAAAAAAGAACAGGCTGCGGAAGAGCCGCGAAACAATGAAACCTTGCGCTCTACGTGACGCGTTAGCCTCCGACGACGATGCAAAAGGTGTCGCTTACGCGGGAACGGGTGCAATAATAATGTGCTCCATAACAAATCCAGCGAGAAGAGGAAACGCGCCGGGAACACCGTCGGACAAAGAGAACAACGGGAGGAGACCGGCGACGAGCAGACGTTCACAATAAAATTACAAACGGCAGAGAAACAGAGACAGACAAGGACAAAGCGAGAAAGAGTCGGACAAACTGAGAAGTAGAGAGAGGATGAGAGATAAAGAGATAGAACGAGAGAGAAAGAGGTCCAGATCGCTCGGAACGTCTTCAAGTCGTCCATTTTACGTTCATGTTAGATCTAAACGCCTTACGACCTACACTGGACGTCCTAAAAACGTTCCCAAATGGATGACGTCTTAAGGCTTCTTTAAGTAGTCCAGTTTTATAACATAAGACGCTCGCAAGACGATTGTAGAACGTCGACGACGACTTTAAGACGTCGTGAATGTCGAAAACGGTTGTCTCCAAAACTTCTAGGGGACATCTTCGAGAGGACTTTTCGAGTAGCCTAGTTCTGTAACGTTAGACGCTTGACGAAGGTTTGTAGCACGTTTATAGGACACTGTTGACGCCTTTAAGGTGCCCTGAATGTCCAAAAACGACGCCTCGAAGACATCTTTGAAGGGAATTTTAGAGTAGGCCATTTCTGTAACGTTAGACACTCGATGGAGGAGGTTTTTGGGACGTTTTAGGACGCATCTAACATTTTTGGAGGATTTTGTAGATGTGATTTTGTTTTTGTAAATTTTGTAGAATTTTGTTTTGTAGGACAAGTCGAGGTTTGGAACATTGAACGTTTGAAAGAGGATTTCAGGACACTTTCGACGTCTGTAAGACGTCCAGGATGTCGAAGGTGCCATAAGACGATGGACTTTGAGCTGTCTGGAGTAAGAGAGCGACAGTATTGAAGGGTGGAAGAGAGGGTGAGAAAGAGAGAAGGTGGAAAAAAGAGATGATGTTGTGGAGAGAGAAAGAGAGTGAGAAAAAGAGAATTACAGAATAATTTCTCTCGCGTCCCTCCTTGATTTCCTGCGTTTTTATGTTTCCGCGGACGTTTTCCGTTTTTTGTTTTTTTATCTCTCGCAAAGGTGATCGTCAACCGAGACGAATCGATGGATCGAAACGAGACGCGGCTCGTCGACGGAAACGATAAAGCTTCCGGCGTTCGGGCCGACTCCTGATGCATTGTCCTGTTGTAAATCAATACCGTTCTGAGGCACGAAATTCTCTCTCTCGCTCTTTCGTTCTCTCTCTCTCTCTCTCTCTCTCTCTCTCTCTCTCTCTCTCTCTCGCTCTGGAAATTTACGATGCAACCAGAAACCGTAAAAATTATGCTACTATAGCGACAGTTGCGGTTGCGGTCCGAGAAGTCGCAAGAATTTGATTTCGTGTTTAATATTGTTGCAGAGGCTCTCGATTAGAGTGAATCGGTTAAATTAAAATTGCGAGAACTTCCTTAAAAATGATCGTACGATAGTCAACTTGAGCTCATTTTAAAGCTGGAAGTCTCTAGTTTCACAATACGTAACTCGTTCTATTCTGAAAATTTTTTCCACGATGTAGCGAGCAGTAAAATCGAAACGTGTCTTTTACCAAAAAATGGCGCATATTCAGATCCGGTGTCTAGAGATCAGTTTCGAACTGACGCATTCGATTTCGCCGATGGTTGAATTATTACGCGAGCGTGTCGGTTGATCGCGTTGTAAATGGAGGGAAAGGACGACGGGGACGACGACGACGACTCGCAAGCCCGAGCTTTCTATAAATCTCTCGAAGGCGCAGCTAGTGAGTATCCTTTCATAAATCTCTGGTGGCTCGGCGAGTCCCGAATCCATGCTCCCCATGTTTAAGAAACTCCTATCCCGGCTTCCGTCTAAATAATGCAGCATAATTGAGATTTATGGCCGGCGTTCCGCATCCACATACCGTTCCCTCCGCAGAATAAACGTGTTCTCCTTGAATTAAGTTGCCTTCGGTGCAAGGTGTGGGGACGTCGAACCCGAAATAACGCGGGAATAACACCGGCATAACACACCGGCAACGGTGTTTTACTGCCTGGCGCCTTGGAGCTTAACAATTTTATAACTGCCGTGGGGAGGGAGAGGGGCTGGTTTTACAATTTTACAAGTGCCGGTCGGTAAGAGCGGCTCCGGCGCCTTCGACGCGAACACGGTGGAGGAACCGGAAGAAATTTCATTACGGTAGATCACGCACTTAACCTCGTCCAACCGCCTCCTCCTCCTCCTGGCCCTCCGTCGCCTCTCTTCCCGCGCTTTTACTTCTGTCGGACCGTGTAACGTTGTCCGTCGTTGCGCAATCTTAATTACGTTTATTCGCCCCCGGCCACGTGTTTCTCGCGTTAAGACTGCTGGGAAACTTTGCCCGGACGTCTGAGGGCCCCGCCGCTTCTTGTCACGGAAACGGATTCCTTTTTTTTCCCTCGCCGGCGAGGAAACTTTCACGGGAATTGGATGTCTCAAACGTTTGTAATGGTAACTGGACCTCTTTCTCTCTTTTTCCTTTCTCTTGCTGCATTCTTGCCGACTTCAGCGGGAAGACAGCCCGGACAGGGGAGCCGTTTTAATGAGTCCCGACTACGATTTAATGCACCGCTTTCACCTAAGATGCTGCCTCCTGAACGTCCGCGGACGGCGACTGAATTTTCCGAGATTCACCGAAGACATACGATTCCTGGGGAATTGTAGTCTTCCTTGGGGACGGTTCGAACGATGCCCCGGGCCTTAAATTCGCCGCCATTTTGGGCTTCGTCAGCTTTGGCTGCTCGCAGCCTATAGGCTTGGCTTTCGTGTTATGTTAAGGCTTGTTGATTGCAATTAATAAGATATTAACATTTGTACGTTTAACTGTGATTAATATGCTAGGTAGAATATGCAATATTCGATCTGCTGTGACTTTGTTAAAAATAATCGAATTACGATCATGCTACGCTCATTTTGTAGCCTGAAGCCTCTACTTTCTTTCACTGTTCTTGATTTTATTCTGGGATATTTTTAAACGGTGTAGCAAA
>CM052095.1:11488964-11505137 GCA_028453745.1 Agapostemon virescens | reverse complement strand
TACAGTTTGATATTAAATTAGTCTAGTTTTAATTTATAAATTAAGAAAAGAATTCCAGGGGAATTTACAGACCGTCTGATTCTGGTTGGAATATTCGAATGGAATTTTTGCGAGGAACTTTGCAACTTCGAGGAGCCATGTAACGAGGTGCAAGAGTATCGGTTTCGCAGTAGGACGGTGCCAGGACGCCTGCGGAGGAACCGGGGCCGAAAAGTTCGTCTCGATGCTTTTGTTTAGTGTGGTTTCGCTGCCACAAAGATCAGCTCGCGGAGCTCTGAGTTAGGCAACGGTGGGATGAATATAAAAGGGAATCCGAGAAGGATCGTGACCGCAAAAATCAGGTTGAGGTCAGTCCGGAGGCTGCTCCAGGCCTTCGAGCCTCCGAAAATATATCCTCGAGCATCTTCCAGAAGGATCTAGCACTGCCGAGAAATTTCTGCGGGAAACTAGGCCAACCTATCAGGCGATCCATCAACCAAACATGACTTTATTTCCGCTCGATTATCAAAAGTCATTCTAAAATTTCTAAAATAAAATTTGAAAAAATTAAAAACTGGTAGCCTAATTTTCTAGGCCAGCTTCAGGTTCCCACACAGTTGATCATGCTGTTCTCTGCTTTATTCTCTGGCAGTTGCCATAGCGCTGTCTTTCGCCACGCCACTTTAGACCTTGTTTCTCAGCCGCAGCTCCAGAAACATATTATTCATCTCCTAACCGTTGCACCCTTATCCAACAACCCTCATCCTCAATTACCCTAAGCAACGCAAGTTACGCAGCAGTACTTAAGGAGTTCACTTCAGTCCTAATCTTACAATTTAGTCAGACACACCAACACTTCGCGTACGTTTCCGCACGAGGTTACGTCATAACTCCGACGACATGGCAACGGAACTTCTGCATAGTTTTCGCGAATGTTGGAAGTCAGGAGTCGCGAACCCCCCGGCAGTGTTGTAACAAGCTGATTTCTCATTTTCCCAAAATCTTTTGCTTTTAATCTCTAGAAGAACCCTCGTTCTCCCATCGTTTCTCGCCGAATTTTTATGTTTATTGTTAAATGGCGTTAACAATCGGCTAAAATAACACTGGGAAATTAAAGCAGAGATCACTATAAGTGTCTCACAATTTTTCCAGATTTTTCGAAAGCCTGGAACACCAAGCAATCGAATTTTTTATCGAAAAACTCTCCGCGCGGATCGTGGAATTTTTTAATAAAAATCAATATCGTCAACGTAGGATTGACTATATTTTAATTAAACATTCCCAAACATGTTCCTCGATCTTTCTCGCATAAAACGATACCAAACACGACGCGATTCCCCCAGCAATTGCTCTCGCAATCGGCGATAAAGTAGAACCTCTCTTATCCGAACCGACTACACTTCACGCACATTTTCGATTTACGACGCGAAATTGAACGGAGATTACGCTGGTTTCGGACGCGTTAACGCCGGAGAGACATGTTGCCGAGGTTTCCCGAACAGTTCACCGTTCCATCGAGAGTGTCAGCGATTGTTTATTATGGCAGAGTCGAAGATCGATCGCGTTCCCTTCTGCTTACGCTTTCTTCCTCGTCGAGCCTCTCTCCGCGGCAGTCGTTGCAATAATATTTGCCGGAGATCCGACGCGGATGGCAATCAATGTAAACACTATAGAGCGAGCATTGCGTTGAGCAAACACGTGGTTCTTGCGCTCATCGAGACAGTCGACCGTCGCGGTGCTTCAGTCATCGAGAGGAATTAAGCCAGACAGGATCGATGCATCCTCAAAGAGATGATCGAAGACCAAACACACGTACACCCTCCCCCCTCCCCTCCCCCTCTCCGCCGCATGTATATACTATTTCGAAATGAAAATTTTTCTATCCGAGGCTTTTCGATGCATCCAATCACTCTGCCGCGAGGTTAATATTCAAATGAAGATGCGGCAAATATTTGCCATACTTTCAGGACTCTCCGAAGTTCCCCGGGCTTATGGCTTTTTCGAGGGATTGTACGTGCTTTTAGCTTTTAGAAAAATGGCCGAATTGTATTGTAATATTTTGAAAAAATCGACGGTCGGAACGGGGGAAAATTAATTCGCTGAAACGTTACGCGGAAAATATTCCGTCCGTCCGGTTGAACATCGTCTTCCGGAAACGGCGGAGTTAGGTGGAGAGCATGGTTGCGCGTTATTAAACCGACGGATAACAGGCCAGTGGCGAAACACATCGCGGAAAATTACAAGTACACGTTCTAGACGGCTCTTCTTCGCTCGACGCGCTGTTCGCTCGCGAATGAAACATACTAGACGCCGAAAGTGCGAGATGAGGTATAGCACGTTCCTTGGGAATTATTGCAGCAGTTCCCTTTTACCGGGGAAACACGTACCAGCGAGAATATCATTTTTCTAATTCGTTCCTCTTAATCCGAGATGGAGGGATCGTGACCGGCCACGGTTGGGTCTCGCGTGACCCGCAAGAGCCACTTCATGCTATCGCCGGTGCGAAAATTACAGCCGAAATGAAAATATACGGTTTCTAAGCGATTCCGGTGGTTTTTGAAATCGCAGAAAATTCTGGAATGCCTTTTCAGGTTTGCAGAATATTGCAAAATTTATTTTTGCGTTCTCGAAAGTCGCAGAAAATTCTGGAACACTGTTCTAGGTTTGTAGAATTTTTCTAGTATTTCTTTTTTAGGTTTTCAGTATTTTTAAAAATCGCTCGCGCAATTGACATAATTGCGTAAACATATCTGCAACCTGAAACCTCCATTTTGCCAATTCCTAAATTTTCTGGCCAGTGGCGAAACAAATAAAAGTCGCAGAAGATTCTGCAACACTGTTTTAGATTTGTAGAACGTGGTATAATAATTTTCGGATCTGCAAAGATTCTATTAAAATTCGCTCTTGGAATTGACATAATTGCGTGAACATATGCGCAGGCAGAAACCTCGATTTTGCCAATTGGCAAATGTTCTGGCCAGTGGCGAAACAATTAAAAATCGCGAGGTGCGGGCAGAAGGGCCGACAAAGCGAAGCCGACCTTAAACGCGAATGATCCCGGAACGGGTTAGGTTTCATGGCAAAGCTTATGGCTTAAGCAATCTGCTTCCCGGGCTCGTATCGCCGCTGACGTTTCGAAACGAACCGGAAATGGAACGGATGTGTGGCAAAGGAATAGAGGGCCAGGGAAAAGACGAGGTTTGCGGAGGGAAGGGAAAGGGTTTCCCAGAGTGGGAAAGAGGGATAAGCAAACGCGTCAGGGGTTGAACGTCGCCGGGGATGGAGGATCATCGTTACCGAAACTCTTCGACCGGAAATCTTGCCGGCTATATGGTCGAGCAGCTTTCCCTCTTCCCCTTCCACCCAATCTCACGGTCTCTCTCTCTTTCTGGTTTTCCGCTCTCTCGCTATTCAATTTGCACTTTTCTGCGTTTACGCGTTTCTCGCCGGGGCCGTTCCCCTGTTAACGCGGGGCCGTCGCTTTGTGCAACTTCCATCGCGTTTATGCGCTCTCCGGATTTTTAAGGGCCGGACGCTCGCGAAATTGCATCGCTTCGCGCGACTCGCGGAATTTTGTTTGTTCGTCGCATCGAGCCGAATAGCCAACCGTGCATCCTGAAGAGTTAACGACCCAGCCTGTCTTCTACACTTTAATATCCTGCCGGGAAGACCAAGACCTATCCACCCTTGACGCAATACTTTACTAATACTTTACTTTTTATGGTTCTTGACATAAACGGTATTATAGAACTTCGAAAGACGAGTCGAAAGAATACCATGACCGTGCCATTACGATCAACCAATATCGAGATACCGATGTCTGAAATATAGCAATTATAATGTTTAGGATCGAATATCTGAAGATTCCATGATCGTAATGGTACGTTCATGGTGCTCGTTGAACTCGTCTCTTCATGCTCTGTAACAATGTGTTCCAAAAAGTATTTAGTATCGTTGAAAGAAACACTATAAAGTATCATTAAAAATAAATCTGTATACTTTTTGGTAGATATTCTTGTAGAGCTTCAAAAGACGATTCGAAAGAGTACTATGACTATATCATTACGATCATCCAATCTCAAGGTGCCGACGTCTGAAACTAAACAGTTAACAATTTCAGACTTCAGTATCTCAAGATTGCACGACCATAATGGTACGTTCATGGTACTCGTTGAACTCGTCTCTTCATGATCTACAATACTATCCACAGAAAACCATAAAACGAATCTCTCGTCGTCATCCGGAGAATCTTGTTCGTGAAATGGTTAAGTTAATCCGATTCGGCGGCCGAAATCAGCGCATATAATTTGTTTATACGGGTCGAGCACATGCGAAATAAAATCACACACCGTCCGGATTAAGCTCGAACAAAAAGCATACCGGCCGCGTCCCTTTCCGTGCATTATTCCCCGCGCAAACAAAAACTTCCAGCTGGCTAAAAGAACCGCGAGTCTCTGAAGGACACCTCGAAACGGTGCGCAAAAGCAAACAGCAGCGTATCCTACGTTCGGCGTGCGCGTTTTTCTAGAGGGCGGTAAACAATATTTTTTCGCGGTTTTCCATGTCAAGGAAGTCGAAACCAAGGGTAACCGAGGTCTCGCTCTATTTTAAATACGGGCAAGGCAGAGCTGATGCGCAAATTCTTCAACGAGGAGTAAACAAACCTCGACGCGGTCCACGGACGACAACGAGCCACGTCCATTCCGACAATCTCATTACTTTCGAGTGATTAAAGTCGACCTGCTTGCCGCGGCGAGGACCACAAACGTGGGATAAACAAGGTGTGCTCACAACTCGCCCCGGACGCATTTAAGAAGATGAAAACCGCGGTTCTGGCCCCGGAGAAGCCATTACGTTCCGGTAATTTCGCTGATAACGAAATCGGCCATCGGCAAAGGTTCCTGCCCACCGATAGGCGCTCCATACTCGCAACTTTTCGAGCAAATCACGTCACAGACTCTCCCCGAATTAATTCGATGCTTAGTCGAGCTCGGAAACTCTCGAAACTCTCACAGTATCTAAAATTTATGCATCTGTAAGGTTCGCAGATTTTCGAGCGATGTCGCGTTAAGTGCAACTTGGAACTGGTGAGCAGAAAAGTCACCTTAACTGCTCGAATAACTGCAGGATAATTGCCACAGTATTTGCCCCAATTATATACCCCAGTATATCCCCTTTCGATTTTCGTTTGTACACGATAAGTGCAACATTTTAACGCAACTTTGCTTACAGTTAAATTAAGTTTTTTAATTCCAAAATAATGGTTCATTTCCTTTCTTGGTTATTACTGTTATTTGTAACTAGAACTGCTAAATTTTTAACGATTTGTTGTACGCATGGAAACTAGTTTGTTGATAAAGATCACGGTCCGAGTTTATTGTTCGTTGACCACGGGAAATGACGAAGGTATCGCACAGTGGAACGCAATGACACAGATTCACGAGTAACAAATATTTTCGTAATTTCTTTACGGTCGAAATGAAATTCTGTCTTTATGAAATCCCGAGGACCGTGGAATCTTTGAAATTACCGTTGAATTCGGGAAAGTTCATTTCCTCGTGAATTCTCATTCGAGCTCGCGAGAAGAGTACCTTATTAACGTTATTAGATCTACGCAACAAAGGGCAAAGCTTTTGCAAAAAGAGTTTCATAATGATTCGCCACATTCTCGTGCAATCAGTTCGCGAACAACGGTCACGGCTAATATTTATTGCTCGGGGATATTAAAAACTATTTTTCAAATAGCCAATTCCGAACTGCAACGCGCAGATTGTGAAATGGTCCAAATGGCCCTTTGCAAATTTCTGTATGTATTTTTGTCTGTGCTATTTTTAATGTTAGCATTGCCAAAGTGGCATAGTGGTCACAATATGGCCTGTAAAAATTTGAGGATACAGTTTTGGCAATGTATATACAATTTCTAATGTCAAAGTGGTCAAAATAGCATAATGGCCCCAATTGAAAATACCTCACAGCAGTTACAGCTTTAGCTGCAAATAGCAAACTAGTGAGAATGTCTTTTTGCAAATTTCTGGATGCAATTTTGCCTCAGTAATATATATAGAATTTTTAAAATTGGGGTAGTGAGGGTTGTCGAAATGGCCTCTTGGAAATTGTGCAGTTAAATTTGTCCTAATACAATTTCTAATGTCAGAATAACGTAATAACAGTGAAGCTGACCGTATTTCTGACTCTGCGATGATTAAAGTAATTAAAACACCGAGTTTGAGAATTAGTTGTGCGAGAATTTATCCAACAATTAGATTAATTAATGGCCAAGCTGGCACAAAAGTTGAGAAAGTGAATGCCCGGTGAATTGTGCGGGATCAAAGAAAATTGAAATTTTGATCGGTATTTCTATTGCTCAATGAAATTTATAATTTAACTAAAATTTCATTCATTTACCCCGTACAATGGCGAGTAACTGCGGCCGCGGTTTCCGCGATATCTGTGCAGAGTTTCGATATCGCGGGTAAAAGAATGGGAACGCAACGAAATCGAGAAAATCCGTGAAAGCCGAATCGTTCAAAGACGAGTTTAATTCAATTGGAAGGTTTAATAAATAGTATCGTTATTTTATCATAAATCCGAGCACGAGAACACGGATCGGGAAACGTGGGCGCGGGCATGCATATGCATAAACCGGCAACATTCAATAATAAAAATTGCAACTTCGCAATTTCCCCGGGAAAATTAGCAACAGGTTATCGAAAATTTATACAATGAAATTTACTGCCGTTATCACACGTAGCAATCATATCGGAAAGGAACGCGATTAAAACATCCATTAAACCCTGCCAAACACAGCGCAACCTTTCATTAACCGAGACTATTGCATTTCTCGATTTAATTTAACTAAAATCCTGCAAAATTTTCCGAACTGAAATCACCGTTTTCGCATCTATTTAACGCAGGGCCTTTGCGCGTCGATTAATACATCAATCAGTCGAAATAAAATTCCACATACTGGCTTGTTCCTTTCTAAACGAACGAATCTTTTGTTTTTACGCTCCTTTCATCATCCTCAATACGTACTTTACACAAATATATAAAGCCACTGTGGTTTTCATTATTTTTAATTGAAAAATATCAGAAGTGCACTTCAGATATTCCTGAATACCAGTGCAAAATCGTAACGCAAAAGGTTCAATGGTTCTTCCTGAAAAAATTCTTAAAAATTGGCAAGTTTGCAAATACAATCACTGAAAGTAGAACTGTCTCCATAAAATATTTTATAACTCATTAAACTTTGAATATTTTTACATGGAAAAAATCACGTGTGTACTTCAGATGCCAGTGAATACGTGTGCAAAATCGCAACTTAGAGAATTCGATGGTTCTTCTTTAAAAAAAATCGTGCATCAGTGTATCGCCTTAACGAAAAGGAGAAACAGACGCTGCATCTTCGTCGCAGAATAGAGTCCAAACGAACTTGACTGTTAATTAATGCCTCGTCGACATCGAGGGAAATTCCTGCAGCAAAATCATAAATCCTCCTCCGGAGTAAGAAACTAAAAAGCTGCTTTCCGTTTCTTAGCAGGATGTCGGGGAGCAATTGAAATTTACGGACTGCGTTGTCCGCCGCTAATCAGATTTAACATGAACGCTTCCGTCGCGAGTTGAATGTTCGCAAACAGGACTGCTAAGGAAAATTTAAAAAAAAGAGAGAAAAGAGTCGATTAGCAATATATTTTCTACGTTGAAGTTAACGAACGTCTCTAGTCGTCGCGATCCTCTTAGCATTCAATGGTTCGCTGAAACTGTGGAATTTCGAGGCACCCTGCGAATCCTGATTAAATATGATAATTCGCTGTGACGTCACTCGATTATAATGCACAATGTGTTGTAATGACTCCAGTCGTTCGATTCAGAAATGCACTAATGCAACTCGTCGAAACAACGCCTGCATCGTGTGCTATTACGAATGCATCTCCGACGATGATCGATTCATTTTGGTTTCTTGAAAGTGTACCGACTCGAACGATTGGAAAATTGTGTCTGTTGACCGAGAGATGTTCAATCGAACCGGCTGCCCTAATACTCGCGCTATAGTTTGCTAGATTAGCTGCCGCAGTGGCTGGACGGAACGACCAACGCCGTCGGTCACGAAACAAGCTCCCTGTTTGCTAAACAGGTATTAAAACCTAATCAATATCTGCTCTGCAAACACCCGCGCAACGAAAACTGCGACTGACCGACAAATAAATCTTCCAACTGCTCTTTTCTGTTTGGACAGCAAACAGAGAGGACTTCAAAGTAGAAAAATCCGTTGCCAATACTGTTGGGCCAAGCTGCAGGATTAAGGTGGAGCTTCGGTTTTCGAGACCGTTGCTGAAACAGTTTTAGAATTATTTTCGGAACAACCGTCGAACTTTTTGTATTGGCATTTTGCGTAGGCGTTTGTGGATATTTCAGGCGGACTTGTGATTTTTTTCACATGAAATTTATCAAAATTGCATGAGTCATACGTAGTTCTGTAGAGAGCAGGTTTTCGGATGTAGTCTTTGAGTGTTAAAATTGGCAATTCTGAGGATTTTTATTGGAAAAGGTGTTGAATTCTCTGCATTAGGATTTTGCATAATTATTCACCGGAATCTAAAGAATATGTGTGATTTTTTCCAAGCAAGAATAGCGACAATCGCATGAGTTATAAACTTTTCTATAGAGAGCACATTTTAGTGTCACAGTCGTAGCGTGCTAGAATTGCCCATATTTTGTAATTATTATCAGAAAAACTAATGAACTGCCTGCATCAGGACTTTGCACACTTATTCACCGTGGTCTGAAGTACACGTGTGATTTTTTCCAAGCGAGAATAATGAAAATTGCATGACTTACGTATTTTTTTCTCGAGCACGTTTCAGCCAGTGTTCAGGAACGGCAGGGTAAATACCAGCAGCGTAACGAGTGTGGTGTTTGGATATCCGACACATGAATACTATGCACGAACGTGATACGGCTGCGAATATCAGGGCAAGTGCATAAAACACTCTTTCATCTCGCGACGCGTTCGCGACAACAGACATTACGTCTCGGTTGTTCTTGTCTGTCCTTTGTGCAGTCCCTTCCGATCCCGGATGAAATATGAAGCCGTTGTTCCTCGCACAGAAAGAGAGAGAGAGTGAGTGAGTGAGAGAGAGGGGAGGACGTCTTCCGCGATATCCTCAAGCTGTTTAATTTATGCACAATATGTATCGCGTGAACTTCGCGGATAATGCTAATGAATTGCCCGCGAGACGATTGCTCGCTTGTTTTCGGAACAATGTAAGACGGACACACGAGGAACGGTTCGCGCGATTGTAATTCCGTTGTCAGTCTCATGATGAATTGTGCTATCCCTAGATGGAGCTGCAATGCGCGGACTTCTTTCACAGGTGAGTTAATTAATTGCAGGGAAATGCGAGCTGGGAATATTCATCTCGATGTTAAAGAATAAATTTAGAAAAAGAATTCTCGCTTTGAGTCACTTATTAGACTAACAACAGCCACATTTCCATATGGACAGGATTGTCTGATATACCTAACCCAGACCATTTTTCGAAATACTTGTCAACCTTCGTACGAAGTGAAACCTCTTTCTATCACAATTTCTGTTTAATAATTAGATGTACTAATTCGATTTACAATTCGATTTACAATAATATAAAGTACAATAAACACTTACCAGTTGCAATAATGCGGCCAATACTTCACACGTTACGTAATTTTTCACACGAAACCCGAAACTGTTCTGAACCGGAAGTCACTACCGAGCTCAAAGTAGTCAAGTTATCCATAGACTACAACATTTTTATGTTAATAGTGTAGGATCTCAGGAAAAAGAGTATTAAAATTAAAATCTCAATTTTATATCCTCTAACGTCTTAATAAATATTCTATTTGTTGTAAAAATGTAAAATACATATTAATTATATGGTTAAGTAGGTAGACATTAACGAAATTACTTTCTTCACACTTTTTCGTACAGAGGTTCTCTTGTAGAACGAAATATTTGGAAAGCATTATTCATAAATATTAATAATAGTTTAATAATTAATAATAGCATAATATATTAATAATAGCAATATTAATAAATTGCAAATCGCGCCGAAAATAGTTTAGGGACCCGCCAAAGAGCGGCGCTGCTTACGTTGTGTGCCCCTTGCCTTCTCATGGTGCATGTTCGAACTATGATCGTAAAGATTTGGCGGTTCCTGTGTGTGATTAGTATTATTTTACTTTATTATTGCGTGTATAATCGATAATTAATTGCGTTTGCTTAACAATCTTCGATCGTAGACTTTAGAAGTTCGCTCTAACCTCTCCGCGTAGGGTCCACACGTCGCAATTGTCAAAAAAGTGTGAACGTGCTTTCTACGAAAATTAGGCAGTGAAATGAATGCCTGAAAATTAGTATGCAAACTCGAAAAAAGTAAAATGCATTAGTTACCCGCGTTTTTCACCGTTGTTAATCATTTTAATTAGTCGGAAATAATGTGACAGTGTGTTTTAAAATTTTTCGAAGGTTAGCCTGACGCCAACGCAGTCGACGACAATCTGTGAGTATATTTACCGGTTCACTAGATTTACTGGTGCCGTCGGAAAGGCGTCGCAGAGCATTAATAATTTCACTGGGTACATATTACGAAAAACCGCTAAAAATTTCAACAAACATCCCGTTTATTCTCATACAGTAATTTAAAACTGTCGCTGTAAAGCGTTCCGTAAAGCCAGTGTTAAGAATCACTTTAATTTCATCCCAGAACAAATTGAAGCTAATAGAATGCAAAGGTTGACGCGGTGCCATTTTACAAAAACCGTTGAATACTTTCTGCACGATATAACCCTTTGTACTCTAGGCCATTTTAACCACAAAATTCGACATAATTTCTAAACTAAAGTAGTTCCATGGTTCGCTTCCTCTTGTGCATAGAAAACCCTTTAATATTTTAAAACTAATAATAAATAATAGTTTTAATATCTATTAAAATGATAATAAATAATAATTTTAATATTTATTAGGTGTAACAATAACTGATAGTTTTAATATTTACTGAAAATGATAACAAATAATAATTTTTACAACGCTTCAATTTTTAATGGTATAGAAATTGTTTTGAATAATATTATAGCAATTTTTAGTGTCTCCTCACAGTAGCCGTCGGAGTGCCATAAGGGTTCAGCATAAACTCTGCGGAAGTCGGCTATGAAACGAAACTAGCCGAAACATTTATTGCTTGCAAATTGAATGATTCCCTGCGTTTTGGTATAGTTTACGTTCGGTAGTAGCTGGCAACGCGAGAATTGCAACTAGAGTGGACGAAACGGTAAACAAACCGAGGACTGAAAACAGTGTAAAAATTTTTTTACACCGTTTTTACAATCTACGTCCGCCGGGGCGGATCGTATTGCGTAAAACTAACCGTATTTCAGGCTTGATGTCTGTTTAGCGGAAAAATAGAGATCCCATTTGTCCGGGCGTCGTTCGCAAAATTGTTAAACAAACTCCGCGATGCGGGACGGATACCGGGCGCCGGTTAACTGCCGGCAATTACGTCAATTACAAGATTTTATCCTGTCCCGACTAAATTAATGCTGCCGTGTTACACGGACGCATCGCTCGCGTCGAACTGTGTCGCGCCATACTCGTTCACGTGTCATTGTTATCGCGATTAAACTCGTTAGCTCGGCGGCGTCAAATGAAAAATTAAAAATAACAAAAAATAGAAGAGATACACGGCCGCGGCTATTTAGAACAAGCCGCCTAAACGACTCTCGCTAGTTTTCAGCTAGATTAACTAACTTGTTATCAACCATAATCTGACGTAACTATTTTTTTCTTCCGTTTGCCAAGGACGCATCAAGGTCAACTTTATTATTCTTTCTACGTAGAACCGCACGATTTTTAATTGGAATTTACAAGGAATTTTAATTGCAAAACAGGAAGATTTTTTGACATACAATAATTCCATTGTGGAGGTAATAAATATGGCGCCGTTCGAATTTTAACGTGAGATTGAATTTTATGCGTGTTTTTTTCTGACATTTCCGGTAAAATACATTAGCTGGCTTTACCTCGACGGCTGTTTTTCGCGTTATCGAAATTCCACGGTATCGCTGTTTGCTAATTCTGTTTGCAAAAATTCGTTACCGCCCTACCATGCCATGAGCTTTATATGAATGCATCCTCGGAATCTGCAAAGTTATTAAAACGAGTTACAGCGTAGGAAGAAGTTTGATATTTTAATGCCGAACGACTTTGTGGGATTTCGTACATTTTCCAATTCCGACGGTTCTGCAACGATGTTCACAATTAACTCAGACGCGTGCTGGAATCGAGGGAGAGCACTATTCCTGTCAATTCTTTTCGCTGGTCATTTCAAATTCAGCCAGTTCTATTTCCTGTACGTTTGCAATCGACGCGTCCTAATTTCTGTACCATTTTCGACGCTTTGATCATTTCATATGATGTAATTTAGGACTTTATATTCGGTAAGTTGCAAATTTGAGGCCTGTAAGTTCGGGGCGTTGGAAATTTGAAGCATTGAAAATTTGGGGCGTTGGAAATTCGGGGCGTAGGAAATTTGGTGCGTTGCAAATTTGGGGCCTTGCAAGTTTGAGGCCTTGTAAGTTCAGGGCCTTGCAAATTTGGGGCGTTGGAAATTCGGGGCGTAGGAAATTCGGGGCATAGGAAATTCGGGGCATAGGAAATTAGGGGTGTTGAAAATTTGGGGCCTTGTAAGTTCAGGACCATGCAAGTTCAGGGCGTTGGAAATTCGGGGCGTTGGAAATTAGGGGCGTTGAAAATTCGGGGCGCTGTAAATTCGGGGCGTTGGAAATTTGAGGCATTGGAAATTCGGGGCGTAGGAAATTTGGGGCCTTGCAAGTTCAAGGCCTTGTAAGTTCAGGGCGTTGGAAATTCGGGGCGCTGTAAATTCGGGGCGTTTGAAATTTGGGGTGTTGGAAATTCGGGGCCTCCCAAATTCAGAACCTTGCAAATTCGGAACGTTGCAAAGTTGATGTTCCGCTAATTTCGGGCCGTTACGAGTTCGGCTGGTGAATTCATCACTCTGCGAAAACACATTATAAATTCAACAAGTATGAAATGTGATCCGCTGTGAATTTCTCCGTGTTCCGGATAATTCAAGTAATCTTCGGTTTTCCTATTCGGTTGAAAAAGCCGAATGAATCGATAGTGCAAAATCGAGTTTCCCGGAAACGCTCTTGTCCGTGGATTTTGTTTGTTAGGTGAATCGTATCGAATCGCTATCATGGTAACGCGATTGCCGACGAACTTTTATGATTAGCATATAAATCGCGCGTGTTTTTTTCTTCTCTCTTCCTCTCTTTCTCTCTCACTCTCTGTCCCTTTTCCTCTCTCGTTCGGTCGTCGACGGGGTTGATATACGTGTACGCACGCGATTTCATGTTAGTTTTTCCACGTTGCGTATCGATCACCGGTACACCCCTCGGCCCCGGTTGTCTCGCATGACGTGTTGCGTGACAATAATCAAGGGTTAAGTCGAAAGGAAAAAACGATAATATGTGTCCAACCGGCCGAGAACTCGGCCCTGAACGGCGCCGAAACGTTTCGTTTGATCGTAGTTATTTCAACGGGGTCTGTTATCCGAGCGAGAGGCGAGAAATACGGTGCCGTTCTGTCCCTCCCGTTCCGTTCTCTCTGTCGTCTCTCGCTTTTTCACCGCGCGGCCTGTCTTCTTCTGCTCTTTAATTAACTTTACTTTGCTCGGGTCAATTGTCCCCTCGTCGAGGAGGAACTGTGCGTGCTGCCAACGAACCTGCTTGCGTTCGCACACCATCGATCGCTTTATAACATTATTTCCGAAAGTTCCAGAAAGTCTTCAACGACAGATTCAATACTTCCAACTTTTATTACATAATTTATTACAGACGCTCCCTATTCTTCCAAGACCCTCACGATATCTGCAATTTGATTGGACTGGACTGTGCCATTTTTAACAACCACGCTGGTTGCTTTATAATACCGTTGATTGCTTTATTAAATTATTTTAGAAATTTGATACTTTATTAAATAATTTATTATGCAGGTTTGCTATTTTCCTAGGATGTTCACGATATCTGCACTTAGATTGGACAATGCTGTGCAATTTTTAGGAACCACCCTGGTTGCGTTGAAACACCTTAGATCGCTTTAATAAATTATTTCAGAAAGTTGTAACATGTCTTGACGAGAGGTTTAATACGTCCATGCTTTATTAAATAATTTATTATGCAGAGTTGCTATTTTCGTAGGACTTTCACAATATTTGCAATTACATAGGACTATACTATGCAATTTTTAGAAACCTCCCTGGTTACGTTGAAACACCTTAGATTGCTTCAATAAATTATTTCAGAAAGCTGCAGTAACTCTTGACGAAAGATTCAACACTCCCGCGTTTCATTAAATAATTTATTATCCAGGAATATTACGCGGGAATATTGCGCGGGAATATTACAAGAATTCTGAACGAATGTAGCTGGTAATAAAAAGTCAATTAATCGACTACCGGTCGCTAAAGTGTTAAATTATTCTTGAAAATCATTTAATTGTATAATATGTTTATTTGGGATCAACCAAAGTTGTTTGAAAACGTGCTTTCACAGAGTCGCGAAAGGCAATTTACGGGAATTTGATAAAATATGGAATATTTATGACGTATCGGTAGCAATCGCGTTTTAATATTTATACTTTAGCGTCTACTTTGAACGGCGCTGTTTCACTGATACGGAAAAAGCTTTGATAATGCATTCACACATCTTTCTCCTGTTAAGTGTAAATTTCGCGATACTCGCGCGCTCTCGTATAGAATGCATCTGCCTCGCGGATGTTGTAATATACTGAGAAAACATTGAATTATGCATGAATTATGAATTCTTTTGCATTCATTTCTCTCGTTAGAGAAAAGTTCTTCTATTTCTTTTCGTTCTCTTTGTTTTCTCGTCTCTCTTCTCCGGGAGAGAGCGAACCCCTTGAATACGAAGTTTATTCCTGAGAATTGATTATAAATGATAATTAAGCGAGGCCGTTTTGCGGAACCTCCTGCGAGAAAGAATCGCCTTCTCCGAAAAACAAATACTCCGGTCAGAACGTTCGACGGTAATGTAATCTTCTCGTTTCGATAGGCTAATTCGACATTTTACAATTATTTCAATTATAATCGATTCAATAAATTTCTTCACCCGCGCGATTAATGTCCCAAAAATAGTTGAGCATCTCGAAAGGAATTGCTGAGATTATTTAGAGAAATTTTTTCCTTTGCCGATTCGCGATGGGACGCTTCGTTTTCGAGTTATCAACGGAAAACACGGACCAATCGGAGCGCGTATGGCAGTGTGACGTCAGCTGTGGGAGAAATGGCGGTTGGTCTAGGAAAGCATAGTGTTTTCCGTTGATAACTCGGAAACGAAGCTGCGTACGACAATTTTGCAAACGGAGAAATTTCTTAGAATAACCTCAGGAATTTGAAAAAGATATTAAGAAAGCCGAACTGCCTTCTTTTAATGTCCTTTAATGCTGAGGTAATTCAGCAAACACAAATGGATAAATTAAGACATTTTTTACGCCGTCATGTTTGCATCTAAGCAATTAATAAAAATTATAATAATAAATTAATAAAACTATATTCTAGAATAAAGGTATCTAGATTTTAAAAATGCTTCGATTTTAGAGTTAAAATTGCTTAGAATGAATGGGATGAGGGAACGCGGAGATTGCGAACGATGCGTTAGCGATGCACGGTTCTGATGCGAAAATCCGAGCCACCCGTTATGTGGTTATCGCGAAAGCAAAGCGAATAGGCTGGGGTGGGATGCTCGCGCAGTAGGAAGTGGTGGTGATTTCTAAATTATTTAGTCTAGACTAAAGTGTGTCATGATACGAGTGCGATTTACCGCGCAGCTATCTAAAATTTGCATATTAAACAGTTCGCTGATCGCTCCTGCAAACTGCATAATCGCGGACAATCTTTTTACATAGTCACTGTACGCGACATTTCGATAGCAACCGATTGCGCACTTTTATTCACACTTTGCGCTATGGGACGTCTGCTACAATTGCTACACCATGAATCAAAACTATTTTTACAAGTTTTGCTCGAGGAAACAATTTTGTACCACTTCATAAAAATGAGTAGAACGTACCCACACAATTGTTTAGCAATTTTTCAAATGAACAAGCTCCAGAAAGCTAAA
>CM052095.1:11473155-11483964 GCA_028453745.1 Agapostemon virescens | reverse complement strand
AATCGTAGATCAAGTTTTGAGAGCTCTTCCTAAAGGGGAAGGCTCGCCCTTCGAGTAGGTGGAAGGCTCATGTCCGGAAAAAATTTATTAACCCTTTTGTAGAAATTTGAACTTGCACCATTTTCGAGATACGATCTCACTAAGTTGAAGCAGAGCCTGATTCTATACCTTCCATTCAAAAATCGATAGTTGGGCTTAAAAAAATCGTAGATCAAGTTTTAAGGTCTCGTTGTAAAGGGGAAGGTTCGCTCTTGAAGCATGTGGAAGGCTCATCTCCGGAAAAAATTTATTAACCCTTTTGTAGAAATTTGAACTTGCACCATTTTCGATACACAATCTCGCTAAGTTGAAGCAGAGCCTGATTCTGTACCTTCCATTAAAAAATCGATAGCTTGGTTAAAAAAAATCGTACATCAAGTTTTGAGAGCTCTTCCTAAAGGGGAAGGCTTGCTCTTTGAGTAGGTGGAAGACTCATCTCCGGAAAAAATTTATTAACCCTTTTGTAGAAATTTGAACGTGCACCATTTTCGAGACACGATCTCGCTAAGTTGAAGCCTTTCACCGTTTTTGATTTCATGTAGAGCTAGTTTCGCGGCTCGCGCGGAGGTTTAATTAATTTGTTAAGTCGACTATCAGAGCAATGATCGAATCTTAATCGGTGGTTAGAGGCTCCGCATCGATCGAGCCTGCTGGAAATCGATAAATCCTTTTCCGCGGGCTGCTATTATACCGGCTCTCGCATGTCGCCGTGGATCTAAATGTAATAACATAATGATGTGTTTCAGACTTATCTGCGTACAGGGTAATAACGTGGCGCGCCTAATCTGCCAAATTAAATCTTAATTCATGCGCGCAAAAACGTCGTTCCGTCGTGACAGAAATATTTTGCCCGACATAAGTCTCGGTTTCGTAACGGGCTCGGACACATGTTGCAGAATTAACATAACTCGTTAGCATTCTTGGTTCAGGCTTGTCTGCAAGAAACTCTCGAATCAATATTCATGGGGATGAAATCTGCGGGAAGAATTCCCGCGCAATTAATCATCGCGAATATATTGAACTGCCGTGAGTGTGCTAAACGCTGCGAGAAAAATTCATTTTAATTTCTACTCTCGCTTGTCGGCCATTATTCGGAGTCAACCGATTGTTACGAATTTTACGATCTTGAATCTTCGCAAATCTGTGCAAATATTCCGTCCAAGAAAGAAGTAATTTTACAATTGTTTGCAGATGAATATGTTTTGCAATTTCGCCGAGATATGCGACAGCTCGCGATCGTTTCTCTTGTTGGTGGAAAGGCGTCGGTAGGATCAGATTCAAGGGCCGGCAGCCGTCGACAGTGTATTGGCAGTTTAAGATAGTTAGAGAGTAGTATGCGGAAAGTAGCGATAGTTTCGAATAGTTGGTGACCACGATGAATTTCCGCGTCATGCCAACGGGTCCGTGGGTGTGGATGGCAATGGTAGGGATAGCCCAGAGAGAAGGAAAGTTAGCCACGTCGGCGACAGTCTGCGGTTTATTAAACATTCGCTCACAGAGATGTATATATGTATATACTATCATAGCTTCCCCTAAGCCCATCCACTTCAGGCGCCGCCATTTTACTCTCGAATTCTCTCACATCGGTAGGAAGAAACTTGCTAAGCTCTCTCTCTCGCTCCGTCTCCCTCTGCATATCTACAAGGTGTCCCGTCAAATTCGAATAAATTTCGAATGCGAGATTCCCGAAGCGATTTCGAGCAACATTTCCCTTTGCGGTTTCGCGATCGGACACTTCGTTCTCGAGATATCAACGGAAAAGCTCCTGACCCGGCCGCCATGCTTGTGACGTGACGTCACGCTGTTATACACCGCCCACTCGACGCTCCGATTGGCCGGTGTTTTTCGTTAATAACTCGGAAACGGGACGTTCGATCGCGATTCGACAAAGGAGAATTGTGTTTGAAATCATTCAAGGAATCTTCTGTTTTAAATTCGTTGTTATAGAACTTCGCGGAACACCCTGTATCTCTTCTACGATTATCTCTCTATCTATCTATCTGTTTCACTCGCACGAAGAATTACTATAGTTTCTAATTTCCTGTTCAAATATTTCTTTCTGGTCTTGGGGAAGAGTTGCGTGCCTCCGGATTCTCGTTAACGATCCGCTATCTTGTTGACGCTGCACGATGTTGCAGGAAATCTTTACACGTGGCACGCATCCTCAACTTTCCTACGAGCAACGTGTCTGATACCTGTCCGCTTGTATTTTTTACCGAGTTCTGAAATTACTGCAAATCTTCATGCAGAATAATAATCGTCTGCGAGAATAAATGCAAGAATAAATGCGATAATTATTATAATTCTAAATTAATTATTATTAATAATATTTTTATAATGGAATTAGCAGCCTCTATTATTCAATCATGTCTTTACTTTAATGAATCTGAGGAATCTGAAGAGAAAAATGGAATCCTGGCAAGTGCTGTAGAATTGAATTTGAAATAAAAATTTTTAAATGGAAAGGGTTGAACGAAGATCGGTATTATCGCAGATGTAAATGTTTCGACGCACGATCGGCGACGTTCATTGCACGCGAATGATTATCCAGCCGGTTCTGATCGCTCGTTCGCGAAAGAATCGATCATGGCGGAGGATAACGTGCATTTTATGCATTTTATGCATTTTAGATTCGCACAGGTCATTCGTTTCGCGATTCCAGTCTCGCCTCGGCTTGCTCGCTCGCAGACAAACTTCACGTGCTCGTCGGATGAGTCAATCTCGTGGCATTTCACCACTGCAGGATGCTTTAAGTGCTATAATTACTCGAAACCGAGAACGCGGCTTGCCGGAGGAAAGAGAGAAATGATCCAACATGTGCCGGGACCCTGCTTTTTGATGGTCGAACCTATGACCTTGGAGAACCGACTCCTACACACGTCGAGACGGCCTAAGCTAAATTTAAATTTCTTTGGAAATGGACAATTTCTTTTTTAGAATCCGTGCTCTTGATAATTCCAACGCTCTTCGAGGAAGAATTACTTTTTTTAAATTAGATTGCACGAATTGGGTCTTTCGGAGACTGCTGGAGAAATTGTTACTTGTTGCAATTATACATTTATGTATTTTTTAAACTATTATAAACGATAAAATACTATTATTTTTTATTATATAAAAAGTTTGAAACCCTTTAAATTCAGAATGCATTTCTAGAAGGTGCAAGAATAATTATTAAGTGTAAGAAATATTTATTTCTAAATTATTTAAAATATTATAAGTGATAAAATACTAAAATGAACGATAAAACACTATTATTTTTATAATTATAGTTTAGTACATGTGTGCTGTAAATTTGATAAAATTTGAAGCAAGTTAAATCCACAATACAGTTCCTTTAATTTAGTTCCTTTAGGATGGACCAAAGACCTCAGTCCGTTTAATTTAATTGCAAATTTAGCGACTTACGTTAACATGTTATAACTAAATCCAAAGCCACAGCAGCAGCAAGTTTGTGAATCTATAATAAAGATGGCCACGTCCTTCCATTTTAGTTTATTAATTTATACAGTTCAATGAAACTTCATTAGTTGGCGCTGGACCAACTTGCAGATGATGCACAGATACACTATGAATTTATGAATACAGTGGAATAATCAGAGACTATTCAGGCTTGCAAATATCTTATCACAAAGCAGACATTTGCATATTTCACGTATGCATATTTTCGACCACGCCTCGATAAACACATTCATTTATTTCAGCTAAACACACCGATCACGTCAAAACAATATTCTATATTCTAAATCGAATCGAAAGTAATCTCAACATTTCTGTTTGGCTCAAAATTAAATTCTTGCCCAGTCAACTTTTAGCAACAAAGTTAATCGAACAGCTGTTTCCCTAGAGACAAAGTAACAACTGCAAAATTCAGCAGAAATACAATCAAAATTAAATTTACAAAATTAATAATTAAAATAAAATTCCCAATAAACAATTTATTTATTTCACCTAAACCTCGACCATACTTGAGATCCCCTGTACCCGAATATCGCTTTGAAATAAACAATTTACACGCGGAACTTTTAGTCTAATATCGAACATTTGGCAGACTTCGCTGGTTCGGATAGCAGAGGTTCCACTTAATCTTGGATTACTTAACAAGCTAGCCCCTGAAAGGTATCGTGTGTGGTATCATTTTACTCGCAGAAACGTCGCGCACGTTTTGGCAGTAATCTCCTAAAGAAATAATGCAAAACAACAGAGATATGTCGCAAAATTCGCATTGTCTCACCGACGTATCCAACTTTTCTGTGCGCTTCGCGAGCCCTAACCGAGGCTCCGCGACTTTTTAAGGGTCCCAATCTTTTTCAACCTTTCAAGCAACACGCATAGCAACAATTAAGGCAATTTTTAGCCAGGAATCGTGCATGGGTCCTTCGGAAAAATAGGAAAATGCTGGATTCGGCTGATTTCGCGAGTCCCATCGGAGCGAGTGCCAAGCTATCGGTTAGGCGAGCTCGACAACCGTGAAAATAGTGAGACGATCGTTAGTGTCAGGCCATAAATACGGTTAGGGCCAAAAACCAGGACGAAGTTCGGGGAAGTGGAGCCGGTATGCGCATTATATCACGGGCACGCATTGTCCCGGTATTCCAAGAGTCGGCGGGTACGCCGGGTACGACGTTATAGCGCGTATCACTTATATAATTTACATCGACGCGTATTATAACCTGGTTGGTGGCCGGGCACGTAACGAAGTGTACCGAGCGCATACCGGATGAACGGTCCGCAAGCCGTGTGCCACCCTCTCAATGGAATTCCTGACTCTCTCTCGCCAGCACCAGGCTCGATTCCTTCGTTTCACGTGCATGATTCCTCATTGGCCCGATTTTCCACCAACCCTATCAATGGCAAACCAACCGACGTCGCGCGAACCGTGAGGATCGAGCGGATCACAGGCTCGAGGCTGTCTTCTCAATGGGACAGCCAAAGTCCCCAGAGCCTCCAGCGGGTTTAGGGTATCTATAGACTGGCGAACGAGAAGGTACAGGTTGGAGGGACGAGAAAGTACAGCTTGGAGAGACGAGGAAGTACAGCTTGGAGAGACGAGGAAGTTGAGCTTGAAGGAACGAACAAGTTGAGCTTGAAGGAACAAACAAGTTGAGCTTAAAGGAAGGAACAAATTGAGTTCGACGAAACGAACAAGCTGAGCCTGAAGAAGCAAGGAGGTTGAGCTTGAAGAAGCAAGGAATTTGAGTTTGAAGAAGCCAGGAGGTCGAGCTTGAAGAAGCAAGGAGGTCGAGCTTGAAGAAGCAAGGAGGTCGAGCTTGAAGAAATAAGGAGATTGAGCTTGAAGAAGCAAGGAGGTCGAGCTTAAAGAAGCAAGGAGATTGAACTTGAAGAAATAAAGAGATTGAGCTTGAAGAAATGAGGAGATTGAGCTTGAAGAAATGAGGAGATTGAGCTTGCGGAAATAAGTACAGCTTGAAGGAACTTGAGCTTGAAGAAGCAAGGAGATTAAGCTCCCATGAATAAGGAGATCCAGCTTACAGGAATAAGCAGATTAAGCTTGATAAAATAAGCACAGCTTGAAGGAACTTGAGCTTGAAGAAACGAGAAAATATCGCTTGAGAGAAGGACAAAGAGTCGAGCTTGAATGACAGAAGAGATTTGAACGTAAAGAGACAAGGAGAACAAAGCCTGAATAACAAACAGTCTGAGTTGTTTATCCGACTGCAACACAACACCGTTCGGATCGCCTGTGTCCGAGGTAAAGGCGGTTCGGAACCTCTGTTATCCGAACCAAAGGACTCTGACTACTCTGATAGTCTGCAATAAGATGCAAGGGAATGTAACCAAATAGTAGCTATACCGATTGGAGTATAATGTGGCATGATCTACACTGCGGAGCCAGTTCTGGCTCGCTCGGTATTCCCGAGCATAAACTATAGTCTTTGCTCGCTCCTGTCAGATTAAAACCAAAGCCACGGCAGAGCGAGTTGCTCCTTAAATGTCCGTACGGTCGTAAAGTTTGGCGACGCAGGAGCGGAATTCGTAAATTCGCGCAATGCGGAGAGCGAGGTGGTGGATCGAGATGGAGAGAGAGAAATAGAGACACACAGAGAGAAAGAGAGACAGAGAGAGATAGAGCCTAGTTTCGGAATCAAGTTTTCTAACGAAAGCTCTTTCTCTCTTCTCTCGTTTCCTTCCCACTCCCCTCCTCTCTCTCTCTCTCTCTCGTCGTCCTTTGTATCCACAGTCACATTTCAATTTCAACCCGCCTTAGAGTAAACTTCTTGCGCTCTGCTTGTATAATTAACCGCTTCAATTGCGTCATTTTATTTTCAGAATGTAAGCACGGATCCGAGACGCTCGTCTTTGCCCGCACCCTTTCTTTCTCTCGAAGATCAAATAAGTACACTGACGACTTTCGTCGGATTATGTCACAAAGGAGCATATCAAACACGCGTTATCGAGTTTTCAGGGTTCACGAGCAACGCTGCTGTGCTAGTCTATTCCTCAAACTGCTGCTTCAATAATGAGATTTCAATTCGTACACGAAGGTTAGCACGAATTTGTTTCCGTAAACTGTGCCAGGCTACTGTCGCAGTATTTCACGCAGTTTCTTCAGAATTTGCACAGAATTTGCACAGAATTTCTTCAGATTTCTATTTCCAATTTGTTCAGATTTATATTTCCAATTTCTTTAGATTTATATTTTCAATTTCTTCAGACTTCTCTTTAGAATTTCAACAGAACCTATCGAGTATTTATTCAGGATATTTTCAGAATTTATTCAGGATATTTTCAGAATGTATTCAGGATATTTTCAGAACTTATTCAGAATATTTTCAGAATGTATTCAGGATATTTTCAGGCCAGAGTAAGATACATAAAAGAATTGTAGTATGAAATATGGTTGTCGTAGATGGAATAAAACGACGCCTCCTATAATCTAGCCTGACGTAATCGATCACTGAAAATTCGTAGACTCATCGAAGTCAATCAAACTTAAATGCCCCTGCCCTGGACAGAGATTTGTACAGTGCGTAATTGAACTTGCAAGCTGGCAAGGCGTTCAATCCTGTTGATCTTGGCAAACACAAGCTAACCAGTCTATTACCAGCGACCTTCGATACGTCTAAGATCGATATATGTCACTCTGGCTATCGCCCGCATACACCTATCGATGTACATCTCTCCCATCAGTCGTGATTGCATACGGGCGAAGAATATTCATGGGATCTCAAATTGAGATTTCCCTCAAACCAACCCGAACATACCCGAACAACCGCAAGGCCTGATAATTAGCCTAACACATTTACAGAACACGAAAACAATTCTGCCGATTCACCTTTCGAATTAACAATTAATCCTGACCGCAAAACTCGACGACAAATTAATTCTCAATACTTCAAACAATTCTTCTTAAAAAATCCTCTAACTGTGGCCCTTAGTTTCAGAATTGTTTAACAATGAAAATTGCACTTTAGCAATGATGCTGTTGAATGTTTTAAACGTCCTACAAGATGGAATCCGATTTTACAGACCATATAGGCAATTAAAGCAATTAACCCCTTGCCATTTGCAACAATAATTACTATAACATCGTCGTCGCCAAAAATCTAGCAAATAGAACTTTTAAAACAGTGTAAAATCTTCTAGTTACGATACAGCAAGTAGTTCGAAAGCAGCGAGCAAACAATAAATTCGCGTGATCTCTTAAACCGAGGAATAAACTGGCACGAGTGTCAGACAGTGAATCCGAGCGGGTTGACTTTAGTCAGAATCGCGGAGTATTCCCAGAGAAGTAATCGATCTTCGGGCAATCGCGGACCCGGCGTTCGGCCCCGGCGAGTTTCCCGGTTTCGCGAACGTCGAAGCGGCGCGACCGTACTTTCCTCTTTCGTTTTCTCCCCTCCTCGCGGAAAGGGAAATCCCCCAGGGCAGTGGAAACACGCGACGGCAATGAGGGAAAGGACGCGGCAAAAGTTCGCGCCGGGGAAAAATGCTCAACCGAGCGAAATAAAGAAACGAATTCGACGAGTTTATGTTTGGTTATGTGTAAGGGGGACGGCGGGCTCGTCTGTGTGTACGCTCGCGAGAAAGAAAAATCCTAGGGTGACGAAAAAAGAGGAAAGGAGGGGCGGGAGATGAGAAGTTGAAGGAGAAAAGGTGGACGGGGGTAAAAAGGAAGCGAGGGAAAAAGGGGAAGAGAGACACTCCGGGAAAATTTTCCCGGTCGTCTTTGCGCTACCATAACCGCCCCGAATCCGAGCGAGGCCGAGCGAGCACGAGACCGTCCGCTCGCGACGCTGATCTTTATGGGTTTCCATATTTCACGAGTAACACGAGCGAAGCTTCTTCAGCTCTGCCTCCGGCGAATAGCCGAGCGTATTGTTCCCGTTCTCGCGAACCGTCGTTTCGCTATCCTACGAGAAGAACTGCATTGCAAATGAATCGCGAACGATGTTAACATCGACGGTATCCTCAGCGGAACGACTGACTCGCGAAATCGTTGCGGCCCACCGGAAGTGGACGAAGAAATCTTCACGGGAGACATCAACGCTGGCTTCGCGCACAGCTAAAACAGGCTGTTATTTTGTAAAAGTAAGGGGAATTCATTCTTATAAATTTATAGTCATCGGTGAGCGTCGCCACTTTGTTTAGAAGAATTTTTGAAGTCCTCTAAACTCCGCACAAATATGGCTGACGTTGCAGTCAAAGTTAAACTGATCTGGCCATTGCTACGGGACCGTTCATGGTCACCCAAAGGCCAAAAACGCATCGTGAAATGTGCTACAAAATATAAGAATTGAAAAATGCATTTATCAAGACTTTGAGCGATTTAACCTGACAGAAAAGTATTCTTTGATTGACACCCGATCAAATTGTGCAGTCAACATTTTTCCACGTTGTTTCCTGTGACATGGGAAAGGTGGTCTGAAAGTATTTTCCAAGGGTTGCAGAATGCAACAAAGAAAATTGCATCTGGCAGAACTTTGGGCGACTTTGAGAACAGAAAGAACGACAAGAAATAAAATAATTCCATGGCGTTCGTTGATTGGCGATCAAATTGTGCTGTCAACGTTTTCCCACGTTGTTTTTGTGTTTCCTGACATGAGAAAGATTACCTAAAAGTCATACTCGCATTTTAAAGCGGTATTTTCAAGGGCTGCGGAATGGAGCAAAGAACAACGCGAGCTAGGAAAAATTGTGATCGATCTTGAAAGAAGAAAATGAGTGACATCCGATCGAATTGCGTGGGGCGTTGTTCGCGGCAGGGAAAAACAAGGGAAATATTAATTGGGACGGCCTGTACACAGTTCGGAAATGTTCCTCGTTGGTTGGTCAAGCTAATAATAACGAACTCGGGCAACGGCTGTGCGAGGGAAACCGGTGCGCGTTAGGCGATTTTCGCGCCAGCCGGTGTGTCCTCGGAAAAATAGTTAATTAACGGGCAGGGCTAGGTTCCCCGTATCGTTTTTCCATGGGAAAAACGCCCACATCTCTGCTCGGTCTCGAAGGGACGTGGCCACGTCGTATGTAGGAAAGCAGGGAGTCGAACGCGCAGCGGGACTCGCATTGTTTCGTTTCAACATGAACCGCTTGTTATAAATATCCGGTGCTGGAGCCGAGGCAGGAGAGAATCAGCGTCATCAAGAGAAAGAGAGAGAAAGAGAGAGGGAGAGAGAGAAGCGATTGGCTCGTCTGCAGTGTTCGTTCACCTCAAGCAATCGTTCGGCCTCTCGATTCTCTCGAATCGAACGTGTCGCGTCTACGGCCAGCGCCAAAAATACTGAACGATTTTTAAATAATCTTCCCAGCGAACTACAGCCCGTTTTAACCCTTTCACTTCGGCAGGCTGAAACAGCATTCGTCAAATGAACGCTGTCGGACAGGAAAGCAAGCTCCTAGTTTTATTAAAGGCGTTTCTCGGGGGCAGTACATTTGCGATTTTTTTCCTCGGGACATGCTGCAGCTATCGACTTCAAATTTTATGGGAAACTAGTACTATACCAGAGGATCTTCCTGCAATTTTTGTATCTGCAACTGGAATCGCGAAACAATTTTTATTTAATTTTTAACGAGCTGCAAAGCCAGAATTGCTTACTTTCAATCTATGAGCGAAAATTCAGTATTAATTTTAAGCCTTTTTGGTCGATGTTTTTCGCATCGACGGTAGGTTAAGCTGTTCGCAGTGTCGCGAGAGCGATTTTTGAAAGCGGCTTTGGGGCGCGAACAGTAGTGGAAGGGTTAGAGGGAATAAAATTTGTTCGGTAGCTCTTGAAATGTACTGTTATAAGAGACCCTTCGCTGTGAACGCATCGCGACGTAAAATTCGCGACCTGGACGACCAGCGGAGGTTCCGCAGATTCCGGAGTCCCGCAGAATGTTCCGCGAAAATACCCGTGAAAAGAATAGTGTAACATGTAAAGTATCTGGTTAGTGGAGAAGAAAGGGGGGAAAGCTTAGTAGAAAAGAAATTCCACGGTCAACATACGGTCCGCCTCCGGGACGAAACGACTTCTGGATACGCAGGAGTTCCTCGCGTTTCAGAACTCTGAAGACCATCTGTCGCTCGACTTAAAAATGACATCCGGTACCATGATTCCTCTTCTCGCTCTTCTTCTCCCTCTCTCACTCTCTCTCTCTCTCTCTCTCTCTCTCTCTCTCTCTCTCTCTCTCTCTCTTTATCTCAACCAATCCCTCTTTCTATCGATTCCAGTTACGCTCGACTGGCGAATTATTTGGGTCACGGAATTAAACTCGCTGAAATCAGCCAGTTACGCGTGACTATCGCGACACCGATATCAATTTTTAATTCCC
>CM052095.1:11449337-11471038 GCA_028453745.1 Agapostemon virescens | reverse complement strand
CACTAGATGCAATTAATTATTCCAAACAATTATTTTCTATGCAGTGCAATATATCAAGAATAAGGGCAATGAAAGAAAACAATAAATAAATAATCCCTGCAATTTATTGCACCAAATAATTATTTCCTATGTAGCATAGTGTACCAGACTGTAATGCAATGTGATAAAAATTAGAAATATCGTATGCTCGATACAATTAATTATTCTGACCAACTGTTTCTCATCTAAAACGACATACTAGGGTACAATGGAAGAAAAATTAAGAAAAAAAAAAGATTCTAGCTACAATTAATCATTTCGGTTGCGTCCCACATTGAACTACAATGCGGCCAACCAACAGGACGCAATTTTCAACAACGATAATCTCGAACCACTTGAAAAAAACCGCGTGCTTTCCGTCAGGAGGAGGAAAAATGACGAAAAACCGCAGAGAATCAAGTAGAACGACCGAGTTCCATCAGAAAATATTACTCTGGAGGAAAGATTATCTCTCCAGGCACGTTATCCAGTATTTTCAGAGAGTCCAGGTTCGCAGGTGCGGCGTATGGAGGGTAACGCGTTAATAACAAAATCTGATAACGGAATTGAAAACTCGAATGCCGCGCGCGCTGCATAGTGCGAGCGACATGGAAAGAGTGAGTGAGAGAAATCAAGAGAGAGAGAGAGATTAAACGTTGTAAATCGTGTTTCTGGTAAAAAGAATCGCGGAAGTTCGGCGGAAGCGAGAAACGAAATAAAACCCGCGAAAATCGAGTTTCGTGCGCGCTGCGCCGCGCCGGCGAAGTAGTTTGCCGAATCGATCGCAGCTTCGAAACTAGCCTTCAGCGAAAACGTCCTGACGATTTTTGTCGCAGCAACAAGTTGCCGGGGCGGGATATCAGCCTGCCTTCGAACCTGGACACGCATTATTGTAATATTCAGCCAGACGAATCCGAAGCCGGCGTTCCTATCTCCCGGGGATTTAATGCGAATCCATTAACTAAACGGTTTTATTGAAAACCGCGGAAAAAAAACCGCGGAATATTACCATGGGTTTGCGGGTCCTCTCTTTGAAACTGGACCATCGAATTTGTTACACCATCATCGATTGCGGACCATCGATTGTCCCAGTATGGAATAGGAAGCTGTTTGACACTGATTTTGGAGGTTCGAGTGAATCGGAGAGATTTTATTTTTTCCTGGGAGGAATTTTTGAGAATTGTTTGACAAGTGTTATGGGGGTTTGAAGAGTGAAGTATCCCCTTTGTAATGAGAGTATAAACTTTGAGCTGTTAGTTGTTGTTTTATAACAATTCGAAGCTGAACAAACTGCAGTTTTCACTCGATTTTACAGATTCAAGGGTTTCCGAGGGACTTAATTGTGTCCTAAGGTTAATAATTAAGAGTTTATTAAAAAATTGTAATGGGTTTTGAAGATTGAAGTCACCCCTTTGCAATGAGACCATAAACTTTTAGTTGCAATCGTCAGTTGCTGTTTTATAATAATTCGAAGCTGAACAATCTGCAGTTTTCACTCGATTTTATATATTCAAGGGTTTCCGAAGGACTTAACTATTTTCTAAAAATTAACAATTAAGAATTGATGAAAAAAATTGTGACGTACTTGAAGAGTGAAGTATCCCCTTTGCAATGAGACTATAAACTTTGAGCTGCAATTTTTATTTGTTGTTTTATAACAATTTTAATTAGACCAATTGATCTTCTGAATCGATTTTACAAATTCCAGCATATGTAAAAGATTTGACAATTTTTTAATTGCGATTGGCAATTAGGAATTGGCTAAAATATTGCAATAAGCTTGAAGACTGACTCTTTGCAATGAGAAAAACTCCGAGCAGCGATCATAATATCGGTGTTCTACAATTTTTTTAAATTTCAGCAGCTCCGTTCGTACGATTTCACAGATTCAAGCATCTGCGAAAGATTTAACAAATTATTCAGGCGATTAACAATTAAGAATTGATTGTAAAATAGTGACGGAACTGAAGATCGAATTTTCATCGACAGTCCGATCTCGTCGAAGGGTTGGCTCGTCGCATTAATGAAGATCGATCATCTGAATAATTGTCACTCCCATAAATATTAATGTTTCCGACGAATATTATTTAATATCCGAGTGCTCGGGTCGTGGCTCGCCGTCGCGAACGAAGACACGACAGCAAAGGAACGACGTCTATTTAATAATGTAACAAAAGGAGTCGAGTAGCTCTCGATTTTATGTCAGCCGGCCCTCCTTTATTGCGTCATTAATTAACAGAATGATCCGAGGCGGTGCGTAAACCTTGCTATAAAGGTTAGTACAGAAGGACCCTAAAATTAAGTGATTCACTGGCCGCGCCAAAGAAAGCCTATTATCGTTTCTATTGCCAATTCGATGAAGACGTAAAACGGAATTAATTCCAAACACATGGAGGCCCGACGACGATACCGAACCAAAAAATCATCGTAAACGCTCAGATGTTCTATTACCCCCAAATAAATATGTGTCGTGCCCCATAAAAATCTTTACGCAACCATAATTAAATTCCCTGACCTCAATCCTTTACTACCCCACGAATGCCCATCGTATTTGTCAACGTGCAATCTCATCGAACACATTTTATTAGATACTGCAACCATGTTGAATTTTGATTCACAATTAAAGCTGTTTTATAGCAATCAATATTCCACTTGAATGTAATTTATTTAATAACGTTTTATGGGATATTGTAACTGTGTTGAATTTTGTGTCACAGCTAAAGCTGTTTCGTAGTATTAAATATTTGGTACAAGTGTAATTTATTTAATAACATTTTATAGGATATTGCAACTATGTTGAATTTTGTGTCACAACTAAAGCTGTTTTGGAGTATTAAATATTTGGTACAAGTGTAATTTATTTAACAACATTTTATAAGGTATTAGCACTATGTTTAATTTGCATCGTGCATAAATCTTTCTAGTAGTATTAAATATTTGATAGAAGTGTAATTTAATCTGTTACAAAACGTGTCGAGCTGAATTGTTAGTTAATAACCGAGGAGAACTAATTGGTTGATACGAAATGACAGTTTGTTATTAAGTGTCACCAGTGCCCATCCATAATATAATATAACAATATTATTATAGTATGTAATATTTCATTTATACTGGTAACATTAACATACACGTTGTTTTAGCAGCCCTCATTATACAATGATTTATTTATTCTTGCTTCATACACGTATATGACAAATATTTCTGATGCTTCCTCTATTTTCAGAAATTTCTAGAAAAAGAATTATAATTTTCCACTTGTTCTATTTTCGAAAAACTATAGAAAAAGAATTATAATTTTCCACTTCTCCTATTTTTAAAAAACTGTAGAATATTATATCTTTTCGCTCGTTCTACTTTCGGAAATCTATAAAGATAAAATAATAATTTGCTATTCGATAAAAATTTTAGAAATCTATAAAAATAGAATAATAATTGCCTGTTTAATCAATCCGCAGAAATCTCTAAAAATAGAGTAACGATTGTCAGCATCTGAAAAAGTCTTCGAAAAAGTTTCGAATGTTTTCTTAAACGGAAGAATAATCTTCACGAAATAAGAACGACTTTTAACAAAGGAAAACAGTGCGTCGCGGCAACTAGACACTGCGGACCTTTATGCAAATCGAGAACTTTCTGTTCTTGAGCAACCGGAAGAAATTTGAAATTCATACTATTAATAAAAAAATTCAGTCGCTTGAAAATGGGCGGGGTGGGGGGATGAAGAAAAAAAAAAGAAATTGTTAACACTGTTCTACCGGTTTTGTTTCGCAAAGCGTTTTTGCGCACAGCCACGCACGTGCGTACCGCGGATGCATAAAACATGTAATTAGAAGATCGCAGAGATATCGCGTGCAAAATTAATTTGACTTGCGCGAAATTGCGAGATCAGAGAAGTCGCGAATTATGTTTGCAATTATCCCGTCGATAATTGATAATACAAATAAATGTGATTCTCTGCAAGCATTCGTGAAAACCGCAGGTTTTGCTCGAAATAATTGTTTAACAACGTCTCGTCCCGTCTGCGAAACCGCGCGCGCGCTCGGCTCGTG
Source organism: Agapostemon virescens (assembly GCA_028453745.1). NCBI lineage: Eukaryota > Metazoa > Arthropoda > Insecta > Hymenoptera > Halictidae > Agapostemon > Agapostemon virescens. The sequence goes on along the minus strand of CM052095.1, from coordinate 11,466,974 downwards.
GAAATTGTAAATTCGAAAATACCGTGTCAATTACTATTTCAGTTTCCATTTCGAAAAATTAATCGAGTCCGCCGGCCGACGAAAAATTGATAAGAACGCGACCGCGTTTAAATGGAACCGACGATTTTTTGTTTTCATTAAAGGCTGACAAAAAAGGCAGAAGTAGGTCACACGTATGACGTATTAAAATTAGTCCTGGATATTCCTTGACCTATAAACCGCCCCAAAAAGAGTTCACCTAATCAAATTAACCTGACACACTAAACACAATTTTTATCCTAGAATTTGGCCACCGAAGACGTCAAGGTTGCGCATAAATAAACATTTATGCAAACACGCTGCAGTAAGATCAACTTTTACATATATTGATTCACCGAAACCGCTCACATAATCGACCACCGCATATGTGGGTGACGTAACCTATTATCCAACCATACTTGTACATGTCTAAATCAATTTTTACTGAACAAAATCGGACGGAGATAAAATAATAATTATTGCGATTCGATCTTTTCGTCGCACTTTGGTCTCGCGTACAATTTAGTTACATTCAACCACGCTTGACAATCATGCGAACAAGGCTAAGATAAAAAATCCACAGCTGCTATTTACTTTCCCTCTAAAATTATTAGAAATGATCCGTTTTAAATACCGCGTACTATCTGGTCCCACAACAATCTTTCTGTTTACTACCTTGGCAGGCACAGGGAATTATGCCTTCACCGTAAAGTGGACTATGACAAACCCGTGTTTACATCCCTTTTCTTTCCAGGAATTAATAAAGTCGGAGAAAGCATTGTGCAAGGCAATCGACGATGCCATCATTTTCAAATAACAAACATCCCATTAGATAATTTATAATTCTACGTTATATATTACACTACCTAACTTGTTAATATTTTATTTAACAAAATCCTTTGAATAAATTGACAATTGAACTTTCTAAATTACGATAGGAAATCCACAATTCTCAATTAAAAATTTCCTACTGTCAATTGACAATTAAGATTTCCGAATTACATTAGAAACTTCACAATTATATTATATTGGAAACTTCGCAGTTTTCAATTAAAATGTCACTTTGATACTTCCAAAATTCTACGTTGTACCAACTACACAATTTTCAATTAAAAATTCCCTTCAATACGTTAAAGATTCTACGTTGCACATTGCACTAGCGAACTCCACAATTTTAAATTAGAAAATCCATTTAATAAATTCAAGATTCTACATTGCACTAGCGAACTCCTTAATTTTCAATAACAAAATCCCTTCTATACTTCGACTATTTAACATTGCATATTACACGAGAAACTCCACGACTTTCAAGTAACAAATCCCTTCAATAAATTGAAAATTCAACGTTGCACATCGCACTAGCGAACTCCTTAATTTTCAATTACAAAATCCCTGCTATACTTCAACTATTCAGCATTACATATTCCACGAGAAAGCCCATAACTTTCAATTAAAAAATCCCTTTGGTAAATTGAAAATTCTACATTGCACCACCGAACTCCACAATTTTAAAACTCCGACGAAACGATCGCAAGTGACACGGTCGAATACTTTGATTCTCCGTATCGCAACAGCTGAGAGAACGATCGACGGAGAAAATGCTCTCTGGCAGAAGTGGAGAGATTGAATAAAAATGAAAGAAGAAACCGGGGCAATGGATAAAGATCTATCCTACCTGAGAGAGGTCCGAGTCATCGCGGATCTTGGAGTCCATGGTTACGGCGTCGATCCCAGCGACGATCGACACGAGGACAGCGATCTTGATCGACAGCATGGCCGATAACAATATACCGTTCACTTCGGACTGTCACGAACCACAACAACTCACTGTTTTACAAAAGTGTGACTGCCACAACGATCTACGTCGATCGAGCACACCCTCGTCGATCTCTCTTCTATTTTAATAATTTTTCGGCAGGGCGCGTTGATCGTTTTTCAAATGCAGCGACCAGATGGTCGGCACGGCGCGCGCACTGCCTCGGACGCGTTCGAAACGCCGCTTTCGAATGCCGTGGGTGTACAAGCGGACGACACGAGGATACTTGGACGTTACCGTTTAGGGGAGACGCGGCTCGCCGAGCCTCTCGAAACTATACGACCCGAGAACGGGCAGTTTTCTTTTCGGGGGGAGCGAAACGCAGCGATTGACTGACTCCGCACTCTTTTCGTAGGACGTGTCAACGATACGGAGGATGGCGCGGAACTGCGCCCTCTCCATGCCTGGACCTCCATCCCCCCCACCGCCGCAACGAGTCTTCGGAGTATACGTCGTCGTCTCCCCTCTCGCCGCGAACGTCCCCTACCCCGCGGCGTGGTCGACTTTCCCCCTCCTCTTCTGCCAGCAGGACTCCCCTAGCGCGACACACATTTCGCACACCCGCGCTGGAACGGGACGAGTGAGCATCGGCGGTCGGCGATGGGACCGATACCGTATCGATATTGTCCACACGATTCTACCGGGTGATCCCGAAGTCCCAACACATTTCGCAATCTCTCCCGAGGTACGTCCCAGCTACCCCTTCTCCTTTACCTAATCGCCACACGACGCTCCGTTCTCGAGTTATTCGGGAAAACTTCTGTTTTATACAGGGTGTCCCCAAAGTTTCAGGAAATTTTTAATGGGACACCTTCACAAAGTATTTTCCAGTGATTCTCTCCTTTACCATATTACTATCTGACCCTCTATTTTCGAGTTATTTGGGAAAGCATGATTTCCTTCGGTTTTATACACGGTGTCCCCAAAGTTTCAGGACATTTTAAATTTGTCACTCTCCCAAAGTATTTTCCAGTAATTCTCTCCTTTTCCAGAGATCGCGTTCTGACGCTTCGCTTTAGAGTTATTAAGGAAAATTGTAGTCTCCTGTTTTATACAGAGTGTCCTGTGAAATTCAAAAAACTTGAAAAGATTCCTGAGGTGTTTCTGAGCAATATATTCCTTTGCCAAATTGCGATTTGATGCCTGGTTTTCGAGTTATTGGCGAGAAACATGAACCAATCAGCGTGAGACTACTCCCACCGAACTGGGATTCGTTTGCGGTAGCCTCGCTCCGATTGGTCCTCGTTTTTCGACGATCACTCGAAAACCAGACGTCAAATCACAATTTCGCAAAGGGAAATGTTGTTTAAATTCACCTCAGGAATCTCTGATTCGAATTTTATCGGACACCCCATCGAAATTTATTCGAAGTCATATTTTGATTGTAAATATTGGAACTGATGGGAGCTCGATGTTTGATAAATGAGGTTATAGCGTCGAGAGAGGGATGATTCGATTGAAACGAATTGTTGTACGAGGACAAAGGTGGAAGGGCACCTGAGCAGAACGATTTGTCGAGTAATAGTCATTTTACGGATTGAAAATATGCTCGTTTCAAATTAAACGTCGAGTTAATCCGAAAATTCAAGACGAATGCGTTGGATCTGGAAGGATAAACATTGCGTTGCGTATTTAACAAAGAGTTTTCGTTCGCAACGTACACGCGAAAGACATTATTTGCCAAGCACCGAGCATAATAGGAATTGAACTGAAGGTAAACGTTGAAGGGACTCGTACATCTGTACACTGTTCAGCAATAAGATAATTTAATTAGAAACAAATACAGGACGTCCTGTAAATTAAAGATTTATTTGTTATTTACAATTCGATCGCATCGTATCGATTTTAGACCCAGCTGAATATAGCACAGCCATTCCACAACTGAGCTAAAACAATATACAAATGCACTCTCGTATTTCAATTTCAGAATACATATTTATTTACATAATAAATAAAATTCTGAAATGGAAGATTCCTCAGAAGACTCTGACAAACATTTTCCTTTGTCATTTTGCAATGCGACACTTCGTTTTTGAGTTATTAAGCAAACACACGGACCAATCGGAGAGCGGCGGGGCCTGGCGCTTGTGACGTCACGACGCTTGGAAACATGGCGGCCGGACCAGAAGAGCAAGGTCCTCGTTTTTCGTCGATAACTCGAGAACGAAGCATCGGATCGCGAAACTGCAAAGGAAAATGTTGCTTGGAATCGTCTCAGGAATCTCTCTGTTCAAATTCTTTCGAGTCTCGCTGGACACTTGCTAGAAAACAGAACGAAAACGTATCACTGTATAATGTTTTATGGCGAAACAATTCATAAAAAGCCTGGCCATTGATTTTCCATTATAAAAGATGTACAACTGCTCGATAAAGAAAGGTGGAAAGAATGCCCATCGAATTTTCGGTCGGAAGTATTGAACAATCCGAGGAAAACTCCGGGCGGCGTTCTACCATTGTAAAACAGCGGGGCAAATGGTTTAGAACGTCTAAAATCCGGAGCCAGTGCCATTTCGAGGCAGAGCCAGCAAGCACGTGACGTCATTCAACCCTCATCCGCCCTCTCCTTGACCAACCACCACGAAATCCCTAACTACGTCGTAGACAGAGAGTGACATCACGTCTACAGACTTTTCTCGTTCTACGAGTGGCCCTTCTAAAGCCGTGTGCCGCCTTTGCTTTGCTTTTCTCCGTGAATCCCCGTGTGCCACCTGGAGGAAGCGAGAGAGCGAATCAGAGAGAGAGAGAGAGAGAGGGAGAGGGAGAAAGAGAGAGCAAGGGAGCCGTTAACCAAGAGCGTAAAGTTTCGAGCATAGAGCAGAGAGAAAGAAAGAAGAAAAAAAAAGAGTGAAAAGCTCGTAACGAGATTGTTCCAGCCTGCTACGTTCCTCCTTTGATTTATTAACTTATATACCTCGCGCGTCCTGCCCGAATAAAAATCGGTTTCAACGTATCGGCTATCAGGTGTTGCAAAATTAATGGCCGCCATTCCGATGGCTCCTCTTGCCACCCTCATTTCGAGCACTTTTCACTCCATAATTCCATTCTCCGTTGAAAAGTTGGGGAAACGTGTACCGGTAGGTACTCCCTCATGAATCGGAACATGAGTTCAACGCATTAGCATTGATCGTTCTGTTGTGATTTGCAAGGAACGCCGGAAAGTAGCGAGGAATGACACGCGAAACTGGGTCAGCCCTGCTGAAACGTGATCCATATATTTATATGCAACTCGGCCAGTTGCTATTGTTTTTGGCTGAAAAAAATCGACAGTCACCTCCAAGCATACCTACGCGTGTGTGCGAAATCCTAATGCAAGGGATTCCGTAGTTACACAGAAAAAAAATAGAATTCACGAGTATTGGCAAATTTCACACTCGAAACCGGTACATCCCCTTGAAGCGTGCTTCATAGAAAATTTTCTACTCGATTCGATTTTCATTGTTACTAATTGCGAAAAATCACGGTTACACCTCAAGCATGTGCGAATATGCGGGAAATATTTCGATCTCGCTGGTTTCATAGTTTCGCTGGAACAAAATTCCCACAAATTGGCAAATTTGATGATCGAGATCAAATTACCCCTCGAAGCATGCTCCATAAAACAATTTGTAGCCAAAGTAATTTTGAGTATTCCCACTTGAAAAAATTCACAGTTCCGCCTAGAGTATCTACAAATACGCATAAAAAATCCCAATGACATAGGTTTGGTTGTTTCGCAGGAAAAAATTGACGATTCTCGTTGAAGAATGGGATCCACGAGCAGAATGCTGTCTCACGGCGAAAAACAGGGTTGAGGAGGTGTCGGGTTCAAAAGAGAGATGGCGACTGATCGAAGAAGATCAGGCGAGTCTGTCGGTCGTAAATGCGGGGGTAAGTACTCTCGGTGATTGCCATTAATTAATTCCGGCTACAGAGGCTCCGACCTTCTTCCGTCTTAGCGCGCCCTTAACACGTGCATTCATAGTCGCGACTTCCGTCATTAATAATACCGCATACAAGAGGAAACCTCATAGGGCTCTCACGAAACAGCTCTTCGGAGTGAGCCAGCCTCGTAAAAGTGCTCGAATAATTGCGAATTAAGATAGGAGAGAGAGAGAGAGAGAGAGAGGAGAGAGAGAGAGAGGAGAGAGAGAGAAGGCACGCCGGATGGTGGACCGGCTTTCGTGTTTGCGGCGTTCCTTCGAATCGATATAATTGTAAACTCGATCGTCGAGTTCATTCGGGGGAATTTCCCGTGGCAGTAGTGGACTTAGACTCGATTCTCGAAACCTCCCGGGGCAATGAGGATTAAGGAAAGATCCTGATCGCGAATGTAAACGCGCAGGGGCCACGGAAGTTCCCTATTGTTGGGCCTTCCCTTCCCCGGTTCTGCACTACGCCAAGAGAGAAAGAGAGAGAGAGAGAGAGAGAGAGAGAGAGAGAGAGAGAGAGAGTCGCGCTAAGTTTGCCGGAATCCCCCAGGTAATTAGCAGTCCAGATACGGCAGTTTGACCCCACGAACGTTCCAATTCGTTGTTCCTTAACCTGCCACATTAGGCCAAATAACCCTTGACAGCTTTTTCGGCTTGTAATCGTCGAAGGATTCTGGAATTGCAAAATGGCCTTCGGAGGAATCGATTTGGCCGATTTCTTTGTTCGATCGTGTGTATTTTATTGTGATAAAAATCGCGGACGGTGTAAATGAATTAAATCTCGTGATTTCGCTGGTTTCTAATAATTGCCCGGCTGTCGTAGTCGTTTTCAAACAAAACTGGATAATTAACGGTCGGTACGGAACAAAACCATCGATCATGCGATGCTCTACACTCGATTGAACATCGCGCCAACCCTCCGCAGTCTTTCCTATCGCGATCAGCTGTACATTGCTCGTAAAGCCTCCGCGCGTATGGTTAATTTACGTTAATTCATCGAAATACGGTCGACCGACGTCGAGGAGCGCGATGATCGATGCCGATTCGATCGAAAATTCGCCCGTGTCTCGTTAAAACAGAGCCCGATAACGGTCACCGTCGAATGATCGAGCACCGCCCCTCCACCTCCCTTTCGACGCTACACAAAAGTGCGATTGCAAAGTTTCTGACAGCAACAAGAATCGACGAATCTTTATGAAACTGCGCATATATGTTCGTGTATGGGTGGACCATGTTTGGTAATTTTTCCATTCCGGAAGTCATCGAATTATGGTTATGGCACAGCGATGTAGCAGGGCGTCGGTGAAATACGAAAAAGGGCCCCTTACTCGGTTGGACATAATAATTTATTATGAGAAAATTGGTTAACCGAATTTCACGAGACTGTGCTAATTTGTTTATGAATGTGTGGAATAGGTTCAGTAATTTTTTCACGTCGGTGGCATTAGAATTGCGGTTATGGCAGCCAAATATGGCGTCACTAACTTTTTCGGGGTTCCCGTCAGTTGGTACGGAAATTATTTTGCAATAATAATAATAAATATATCTTTATGAAATTATACATACATGTTCGTACATGTATACACTACATCCACAAATTTTTTCATGCCGGAGTCCATCGAATTATGGTCGCGGCACAGCAATATAGCAGCGAATCGCGAAAATTCGAAAACAGCTCCTTTCGTCGTATCGACATAATGATTTTTCACGAAAAAACTAGAACGACGAGCGTCATGTAACTATGCACATTTGTTCAGGGATATGTGGAGTAGGTTCAGCAATTTTTTCACGCCGATAGCAATTGAATTGCGGCTGTGGCGTAACAATACTGCAGCGCGACGTCGATATTCGGAAAACTACCCCTTACGTGGTTCGATATAATGGTTTATTATGAAAAAAAACTAGGTGACCCAGTTTTCGGAAACTTCGCACATTTGATCGTGCATATATATGCGATGGGTTCAGTAATTTTTTTTCACTTCTATAGCATTCGAATTGCGATGGTGGTAGGGGGAGAGGTCAGTAGGTTGATGTTCTCGAAAATGTGACGTAACCATTGTATATCGATTCACGACCATTCTGAAATACGTACGGACATTAGGAAACGTCGGAGTACGCCATGGACATGTGAGAAAATTGATCAGTGTCCTCTTTTTCCAACGCAATCATCGAAATTATTTTCCATCCCTTTTACAACGTACACTCGAAGACATAATCGCATGACGTTTAATTTTTTAAATTGAACCACTGCTTTTACGCGCAATCGGCGTTATAGCGAACCCCTAGATCGTCAAACGAACACCTCCGCCTTCATCCCCTTTAAAAAATCCACCACCCCGGGCCCGTAAAAATGAAAATTGTTCGCCTAATAGCGAACGCGATCGTGAATGTTTTATCCTGTCGTTCGGGGCTTCTCGTTTCCACTGAGAAACCGCCATTATGCGAATTAATACCGGGTTGTAGCGGTTCGGTCGAAAGGATGATGTTCGTTCTGACATACTTTCGTGGTTCACGCAGCTAGGGAAATGCTAATCAACTGTTTTGAATATTGCACGTTCAGAGATCACCGGGCACCAGATTTTTCCAGCTGCTTTATTAATATCGTTTAACCATTTCGATTGGAGACGGTTTGAACCATTTGTTTAACCACTTCGCTGCTGAATATTAACGTAAACTAACTCCAGGTATAATTTCCTCGACGTTCTGCGAGTCTTGAATTTTTCCGGAAAGCAAATCAGCTAAATTAAACCACTTTCCCTCGCAGCTTCGAATTCGTTACGTTTCAATTTTCATAAATAAATATACGAGCTTCGCTATTTGTTTACAAGGCGCAGCACAGTAGCACAGGAACGAACAAACATTTTCCGTATCGATTCTCGTCACAGCATTCGTCTACGATCAAAGAATAATTATTGAAAGTTCCTTAACATTATATTATTTATTCTTTAAATAACAGAATCAGAGAGAAGGGCGGAAAAAATGTCCGCGTAACGCGGAGAACATTGAACGTGGAAACCTCGTGGAAAATTAATTGTGAATGACAAACTTTAACCCTTTGCTCCCGCATGAAAACCGTGGAGCACCACTCGAAGTTATTACACAACTCGAAACAATTTCCGCATTACCGAATGTCTCTGTATTTAATGAATCGTGGAAAAATTCAGGTCAGTCGTATCAGCGCATGCACATAATGCATGCGCAATGCCAGAGGCACACGTATTGGCACAGCTCCTACACAATTTCGCATGAAAACCATTTTTCCGACCGGCAAAATAATTGCTTTAACCATCCCTTACGCCGTCGAAGTAAACATCCCATCGATCGATTCAGGGAGAAAATTTCCCAAGTCGCTTGCAAGACCAACGAGACACGTACTCGCGTGCGAACAGGTTTCTCTGCAAGGGCAGACCCTCTATTTTTCAAAAGCCGGAGGAGACATGGCTGCGGAACCCTTTATTTGCGGAAACTGGGTCACCACAAGATCAAATACTTATGCAGATTAGGAGTGGTCGATCGACTGCTAGGAGAGACGTCTCCTCTCCTTTTCCTGAGACTCCACGTTTGGGAATTCGTCCAAGATGGCGGGGAGTTACGGTCGCCGCAGGAGGCAGTAAGTGCCGTGAAGTTAGCCGCAGAGGAGCGACGCGAAGTCAGGGGCACAGCGTAGAGAAACACTGTTTCAGCGGGCAAAGAGATGCCGGAGAAAATGCGACGATGCTGAAGAAGATTGCTGGCTACTGAATCAGGTCATGCTTATAAAACGCAAATAACTGTGACATTTCAGACAGACAGTCCTCGTTGTACTGTGATTGCCTCTCCTCCATAAGATCCTAACTTAATAAGTAGAATTTAATCTTCGCAATACCTCATACATTTAATTTACATTGGATTATTGCTACTGGAAACTTCAAAATTTTCTAGAAAATATTCAAATTCACCCAGTACACTATCGAGAATAATCAAATTTCATTTATGAAATACAAAGCAGTTTCGTCGATGATACACTGTGCAATGATATTTTTGTTACAATATTCAAAATTTATATTAAAAAATTATAAAATTTATTAGTTCCCATAATAAATGGTAATTTTTAATGTCACCCGACGAGGCTACACGTCGATCGCCCTACGGACGAAATTCTTGATCGCATCGAGGACAGTTTAGATGAACGCAGGCTAATAAAAATTATTATTTCTTTCTCGGGGCCGATCGTGTAGGTGTCCCTAGGACAATATGGTTAAATGAAGACGCTGGCCGATGTCGAATCAGTGTTTACCTCGGTGGCAGAAAAGGTGAGGCGGCATGTCTTGGCACAGTTTGGCCGCAACCGTTTCTGCGGCGAGAATACCGCGGGCGGAAGCCCACTCGGAGGAACTCGCAGGCAAGATGTAGGTAGTCCAAGTTTGCCAGCGTTACTTGCTACTTCCGGTAAGGAAGAACGCGCCTAGATTATGGAGCGACGCAGGGAAAGAGAGGACGAGAGGAGAGATAGAAGGAGATAGAGAGAGAGAGAGAGAGAGAGAGAGAGAGAGAGTTCCAGCAAACCGTCGCCTCGTCGGGGCAGGGGTACATTGAGAAACGTATTTGTAAACATACATCCTACCCATGAGGCTCGAGCAACCCGTGTCGCAGTAAATCCCGGTACATTAATATTAATGCGTCTTCGGCATGTACCGCACCCGCGCCCGCGCGCACCCTATCCCTGCGACGAGCAGCCTCGCAGAAAGCATGAGAGTTCAACGGAGTTTACAGCGAGGCGGCGAGCGAGCGCGCGTGCACACACGTAGAAGACCGACTTCCAACAGGCTCTTCACAATATCCGCGTTCTCGCGAGTTCCCGGAGAGTGCACGCCTCTCCACGGGAATCCCCCCGTCGTCTTCTCCTAACCGGAAAATTGGGTCATTATTTGCCAATAACTTTGCCGACTTCCTTGCATTCGCTTTTTACCGGGCGGAGGCTATTGCGGAATATTTCCCGCCCGGAGAAAGCGGCCGTCCGCGGACAACCCGCGTTAACAGCAGACTTTGAAGGGCGAGCATAATCGAGCGGATTCACCGAAGGTGTTCACGATACTGCGCCCAGGTGTTTACTCGCGCCGTTGTTGTCCCGGAAATTGTTCGCCCGATGGGGGATTAGGCGGAGCATGTTTTACATCGTACCTACTCATCTCTTATTTCCCTGTTCCGTTGAATTCGTTTAACGAATATCGCAGAATGTTTTCAGTGTCGATCCTAGTCGATTTGCGTCTTAAAAATGAGATAATCGAAGGGGAGGATTGCTGGGGTTGTTTCGAGAAACTTTTTCCTTTGCAGAAATGTCCTGCGTGTCTTTGTTTCCGAGTTATTCGCGAAAAACGGGATGCCGCGGCCTAATGTCCCGTCCGCCATTTTCCCCGCCGCCATACTCCAGCCTCCGTCGTGTTCTAATTGGTCCATGCTTTCCCTTAATAACTCGAAAACGGAGCCACATATGACGATTTCGCAACGGAAGAAGTTTTTCGAATTATCTTCGAGAATCTTCTGTTTTAAGGAACTCGAATATTTTCGGTAGTTTACGGGATTTAGGCTTCTCCTTCGTGTTCGAAGCAGCGTTGGACCTTGATTTTTAGTTTCGTCGCGTGTGGAATATTCGTGTAAGTTATTCTCGAGGATAATGCAATGTTTCTTCGAACTATCAGGAATCACTTGCCTCTGCGAGCACGGGCATCGGTTACTTGTCGGCCTCCGCGAGATCCGTCACATAAAATAACCATATTTTTCGACACATAAAACTGCGATATTTCTCTGTCGCTCGATGGAACATGTACTTCCCGTGGCCAACACACGGGGATTCCCCTGACTCCGGGAAAATAATGATCGCGTCCGATGGCGTGTACGAAAGGTGGACTTGCCCGGCTGCGATGCTTCAGATTTTTATGTCTTGCCTTTTTCTCGCAATCCCTTGCGGATCCTGTTTTCAGTGGATTCGTTCCAGCTACACGGTGATGTAAGGACATCACGATAATAGAAACTTATCACGCGGAGGAAAAAGACGAATAGAACAACAAAAAGAAAAAACGAAAGAAAAACGAGAAAGAGAGGAACCCTGTACTTTATTACGCTTCGCGCGAAAGAAAGTCGTCTGAAAGTGCACGAAGTCGTTCTTCCGAATCACAAAACCACGGAATTTTTCATAAACCCTTAAGAAATTAAACTCTCCGACTTCGAAAATCCTCTAAAAATATCCTCCTTCGTCTATTCTGCATTTTTCTTGCCCAAGGTCGCGCGAAGGTCATTCCTTCCGGCCTCTGACTCTACCTAGCAACGATCAGAATATTCACGACCTCGTAATCGGTAGAAAATATCTTCCTTGAGCAATTCTGCATTTTTATCTGCTCAAGATTGCGCGAAGATCATTCCTGCATAGAGTGTTGGAAAAAATAATAAAAGAAAAATATTTGCAGAATGAATCCAGAAGAAAAAGTTGTTGCAAGTTGCTTTTATTACGAGTTGGAGGTTAGGAAACCGCGGGAAAGCGTCGAATTTGTGGAAAGACACTCGACGAGTATCGACCTGCTCCAGAGGATCCTGTTCCTGCGTCAAAGAGGATCCTTCGAGGACCTCTTCGAGGCTGAACAGACGAGGGTCTCGTCATACACGTCGCTGGGAGTAACGCGAACATTCCAGTGGCAGTATGTTTTGCGGTCTTAGGTTGTGCAAACGCGCGGCAAACTCGAGCAGAAACGTTAATTTGACGAGGCATGGCAGTGCGTCCGACGTATCAATCTCCAGGACGTTGTACACCGGATGTCATGCAGGTTCTCGGCGTTTAGGGTAGGTTATAACCACTGTAGGGGCTGGAGGGCTGGAGTTCGAAAGAGGGTTGGGAATTTACCGTGACCCCTAACTAATCCGAACATTCCTGATGGAGACCTTGGTATTCGGTTCTGCAACTTCTGCATGGGTCCTGAAGAAAGCGCGACCTTAGGTTAGTTAATAACCACCCTAAGCAGACTTGTCCCAGCTCGCGCAAAGCAACCCCCGGCGAACGACCTCGGCAAGAATCCTCGTGGCTGACTTTCGAGGCAGTTATCGAGGCACGAAGGACGAAGAAGCGTCTTTGCCGTTGCCTGCCGCGTGTTGATTTATCTATTTCGCAGTTTAAACAGGCCGGGACTCTTTGAGACGCGACGGACGCGAGCAAACTGGCGGAGACAGTGTCTTATTGACGCAGCGGATGCGTTCCCGATCAGACAAACGTTATTAGCCGCCTGATTCTCGGGCTTTGCCATCGAATATATTTTTCATACTATGTCTAAATATGCAAATGCAGTTCTGTTCAACCGGACGGATTTTATTAAAATTTTTCTAATTATTAAATAATGTATATTTGTTCGTAGGGGTGAAAGGGGGCGCAGAAGGGTTGGATGCACCAGCTAGAAAAATAGTTTGAGCATGTTGTCGCGGCTGTGGTTGCAGACATCTTTTTTTCTCCTATAATTTCGAACGGCTCCGCACTCGGATTACTGCTGAAAGCCGAACGGCTGAGCCAATTTTGTTTAAATTTGGTACGTGACTTTCCGCGAAGCCACTCATAAGGTTTCCTGAAAATTTTATCAAAGGCCGAAGTGGCAAAGGCAGCTCTCTCTCGAGTACCGTCGGAGCGAGGAAACGGAAAAAGTTAATCGATTAAATATAAATTCACGGGGCAATCAAAGTATCGCACTCCCCGTCCGCCGGTAAAGAGAGGGATTTTCAATTTTAGCGGGGAGGAAAATCGTCGAGAGTAATACGAAAGTTTAATGAAATAGTTTCGCGGGTGTATTAAATTCGAGTGAGCCGCCTGTGTGGGACGATTATTAACGTTTGTCTCGTTGTGTAACGCGACATCACAAACTAATTGTCCTTTTAACGCGATCGTTGCTACGGAAATAAACGCTGCAATTAACCGAGTCGAACAAGAAAACGTAGAACATTATTACTGTAGATCTGTGAATAATGGACTGCGGCGTTTTTGCGCGAAGCGAACAAATTTCATTCGACCAATCGTGACAGATAGAAATTAAAGCAAATTTTACAGTTCCATGGATTTTTGTAATTGTTCTTAATTTTAGGAAAACCAACGAAGTCCGTTTTTGTGCTGTCCAATATGGCCGCCAAGTGGACGTCGTAAGCATCGCACAAGTCAACGTGGCCACTGTTGGTAGCCCTATGTAAGGTATAACTTAATATTTTTTCTTGAGAATTAAATTGTTCAAGAATTGAAAACTATGGGACAAAATGGTCTTCGATGTTAGAATATATAAGCTAAAATATTATCCTCATTTTATCAATGTGGAATTTTACGTAAGTATACAAACCCTAACTCAGTAAAAGTGATTGCACAATGCAATCCAATGTGGCCACCATTGCTAGCCCTATGTAGAATAGAATACTCTACGATGCTTCTTCAAAATTAAATTTCTCGAGAACCGAAGACAATAAAACAAAACGATTTTCGATTTTCGATAATACATACGGTGTTCTAAATAAATAAATTTAATTAATTAATTCCGGACAACGGAACAACAAATTACGATAGATTTAAGTGCAACACTGAATCGATACTCTCCTGATTTATGCAGAGTTCCATGTCGAATCTATGCCGATTTCACAAGGTTTAATGAATTTGCAGTAGTCTTGAGTTATCTGTGGTGTTTCTTTTGAAACGAGCTTCGAGCGTTAATGGAAAAACTGTAGGATAGGCAGCTGATTAAGCATCCGGTATGCGAAGATTGGATCGGCGGTTACACTTTTGCAGGCTAAACCCCGAAAACGAAACTGGTTTTCTGGCTTTGCCTTTGCCAGAAGCTGTCTTCGTTTCCCTCTCTCTCTCTTTCTCTCTGTTCATTTCACTTTTTTCTCTCCGGATTTCGAAAGATTCCGACACACGCATTATCGAAAGTCCACTTTGTAGCAACGCTGTTTGAGTCAAAGGGACGCGACGATCAAAGTAGGGCCGGGCGTATTCGTAATTGCGATCGAAAACGCGTGCGAAAACGATGCGAATGAACATTTCCTTCTCTGCGATGGTGTTCGCCGCTGGTCTCGCTGTTCATTCTGCGCGATTTTTACTCGCAAATTAAATCGCCTGCGCGGATAAGCAATAACCGTTAAATCCGGGCGGAAAGGTAATTCTAATAAAACAATTCCACCGCGGAAATGAGCAACGAAAGAAACTCGAAACATTCGTATAAACAATGCCTGCGAATTCCTGTGGGAAGCAAAAATTTTTCGCACCCATTACAATGGCCTCGAGTGAACCAGATATTTATCCGCAATCATTTTAATAATCCCGAATCGGTGTTTCGAAGCTCTCATATTCTTTCAACTCGCGTCTCCCATGAAACTGCACGAATATTTCTGTATTGTGATAAGAAGGAACAGCTGACTGAACAAAAAAGCATTTCTTAGTAGTAAATAGGATGTCCCATAAACGACCGAGTTTTTTTAAAAAGAGGAGGCTATTCCAACAAACTTTTCCCTTTGCGAAAATGTCGTGCGAGGCATCGTTTTCGAGTTATCAACGAAAACCACGGACCAATCGGAGCGCGGTGGGGGCCGGCCTAGAGGAGCGTGACGTCATGTGTTGAGAAACATGGCGGCTGGAGCGCGTAGCGTCCGTAACAGTACGTAGTTCTCGTTTTTCTTGAATAACTCGAGAACGAAGCTGCGTAGAGAATTTTCGCAAAGGAAAAAGTTTCTCAGAATAACCCCAGGAACCACATAAGAATTATCTCTTTCAATTACACTGCTCAGAAACCACACAAATCTCTATTTTAAATATTAACAGCTTTAATAAATCGAACGCACGTATTTTAATCAGTGCAAAAGTAGAAAAATTAAATAGAAAAGTAATATAGAAGCGTTGAAAATTTTTCTTTCGCGAAGTGCACAGCCGTTTCGCTCGCATTGACAAAACTGTCAGACGAGCCTAACGCCCCGAAGAATCTCCGAGGTAAAAAGGTGAGGTCGGTGAGCAAATGCAGTAAATTATGCGTCGGTCCAGAAGTCCGGCGAACAATGCTCGGTGACGTGAGCGGTATTTCGGCGGTGAAGAACGAGCCACGGACCAGAAACTAGGTGCACTGACACTGAAAGCTGCCCGTTCCCTGAAGAGCATGCAAGTACGCCGACGATTTTGTTCCCGATTAATTGTGGGAGACCCAGCTGGAACTCTAGAAATATCTCCCCGTGCACAGAGCTTCCGCAAACTGATCGATAATCGCTGATAACGTGCAGATTTTTCTGCGCATTGTCATCTCCCCTGGCGGGCACTCCCCTGCAACTGTAATCAAATGTTATCAATTTTTTTTCACCGAAAGTATTTGCGACATCGAAACGAAATTTCGCAGCATGGATACCTGCATCCTTAACCTGCAGGAAATCATTTTTTAAGTTGCAGCTGTCCATTTGTTTACGGGACAGAGCACGATTTGTTAATATCCTTGTGTGTAATTCGTAGCAACTGCATTTTTATTGCAAGTGGTGTATTTTAATTTTTTTTTTAAAGAAAAGTATTCGAAATATTGAATTGAAATTTTATTCGATGGATGAGTACATTGTTAATGCATTGGAAAATATTTTTTAATTTGCATTGGTTATTTGTTTGACAGTAATGAAAAAATCAGTAATTCTGATAGGACTAATAAGTTAAGCGGGCAAACTCCATGTAAAAGTATCTAGGAACGACAAATTACAATTAATGTTTAATTTAGCAATACTGTACTATAGTACGGCCATTAAGAATAAAATTTACAACGTTCGCCAAAATTGCTATCGCGCAGCGAGCATTTTATCACATAATGAGCCAAGATTTATCTGTGCGCGCGTACGTTAACTCAATGTCAAAAGCTTTTAATAAAGTAAGTGGCAGTTATGTTTCAAAATATTTCGACGTGCACTATCGTAATATCGTTTTACGTACTTACGCGTGTACATATGTATATGTGCAACGTACCGTGCACTATACATATACTGAGAAACGGATTTTAATTGAAATTTGTTTGGAAAATGTTGCTAGCTCGTCGGATTCCATGAACAGACAATGGAAAACGAAACCGCTACGCATTGTTAAATCAGTTTTAATTAAATATTATAGTAAACCGTAAAATTTCGGCGGGATTGCATCTAATTTTGGGAAAGCCGCTCGAAAGCAGCCTCGTTTCATTACTAATTTTAATAAATCCCTGTGATTTCGGAGAATGTTCGCGTTCTTTCTTCTTTCATTCCGGCTAACAATGTCCTCCATTGTTACTCCGGGGCATCATTGTTATCCTTTGTTGCATCACAATTAATTATGTAACAGTGCTCAGAAAAAGATTACCGAAATATTTAACATTGTATTCCGTACGTTCGATATGTTTTTATCTCGAGAAATTCTATATTTCATATATTCAATGTTTTATATATTCAAGTCCCATTTCCGGTCTCGAAAGAATTTTGAGATCAGACCATGTGCATCGTCAAGCTTAATGTTCACAGTTTACGCCAGAATTTTTGTGAAAAGGTATTATTTCGAGTGCATCGAATATTTGAAGAATTGTAGAGTGCACCAAGAGGTCTGTCACCGAGGAAAATCGGTTTTTCGAGGTGGCTTCAGATAATAATTTTTCTTCAAACCCCCAGAAAGAATTTTGAGATCAGACCAACTGCATCGTCAAGCTTAATGTTCACAGTTTACGTCAGAATTTTCGTGAAAAGGTATTATTTCGAGTGCATCGAATATTTGAAGAATTGTAGAGTGCACCAAGAGGTCTGTCACCGAGGAAAATCGGTTTTTCGAGGTGGCTTCACATAATAATTTTTTTTCAAGCCCCAAGAAAGAATTTTGAGATCAGACCAACTGCATCGTCAAGCTTAATGTTCACAGTTTAC
>CM052095.1:11435352-11449327 GCA_028453745.1 Agapostemon virescens | reverse complement strand
ATGAAAATTTTTCTGAAAACTTGGGAATTGCGATAAAATAACGTCGACAGTTAGAAGTATGGCAGACAGCGATGTTCCTTCGAAAATAAGTACAAAATCGTCATTGCGAAATAGGTTATGCTAATATTACAGGTTGAACAATGGCTTAGATAAATTTGCCAGTTGTTGAAACAAATATTTGAACCTCTCTGCCGCATACAATGTTATTAAAACAATGTCGGTAATTGTAAATGAGCCTCGATAGCGGAATGTAGGGAATAGTTTCGCTGATAACGTTCTGCGAGTAACGCGGTTCGGGATTAGACTATTGAATAAATGTTATCCAGCACGTTTCGCACGTCCGCCGGTGGAAAAACAAGTTGAAAAGCCGCCTAAAGCTACAGATCAAACTCGATAGAAAGGGGCCGCGTGTGTGCAAACGCGACTACCGACGTGGATTTTCAGCCATTCGAGTCGGGCGAGAGATACGATTCACGGGGTGTCTCGAGATTCTTCGTCCTCCAGACTCCAGACACCTTTTCAAGGTGTATGCCACTCATTTCGCGGCTACAGTTTACCCTTTAACCCCTTCGCTTGTTCGCCGCCGCGTTTACGCATCGATCTCGCCGCTTTTAAAGGGGTACTGTTCTGCGAATTTATGCTTCCCCGAGTCTTTTTTCCTTCATGGAAACTGCTGCAGCCATTGTCGTGCAATTTTGCACACATATTCGCCAGCATCCGAGGCAGACGCGTGATTTTTATTATGCAAAAATACTCAACAATTACATAATACATATATTTTCTGTGAAATATGTTCAGGGAAGATATTTCGAGTACCGAAGCCACGTTTGCTAATTCTTTGGCAATTTTTCTCAGAGAAAGTACCAAATTTTTTGCAGTCAGATTTTGCACACGTATTCACAAGTATCTGAGCTAGATGTGTGAATTTTGTCATGTGAAAACATTAACAATCTCGCGAGTAATATATGTTTTTATAGAATACCTTTTGAGACGTCATTTTGAAAGGGAGTAGCAAATTAGAGAATTTTTAGGAATTCCTTTCAGGCAAACTGAAAATCCTGCGGCAGAGGGATTTGGCATACGCGTTCGATGGCATCTGGACTACACGCGTGAATTTTTGTTCCACGTGAAAATAGTGAAAGCTGACATTTTTGAAAATAAAAACTCTGCCCACTGACCCTTCAAAGGTGACGGTCGCGAATGTTCGCTGAAGTTTGACTTTTGCAGAATCATCGTCGACGCTTTTACAAGAATACGAGAGATTCTTCCACTTACGGAAAGACGAAAGATTCTTCCACTTACGGAAAGATGAAGAAAAAATTAATAGAACGCATCCGCGCGTTCGGATTCGAAAGTTGACTTTGAATTCTCGAGAAGAAAAGTGCTTGGAAATCTTTCGAAATAAATTCTGCTGGCGGGAATTAGTAGGGTGAGATGCTGCACGGTATCTATAAGCATTCCCAGTATGCCTTTCGCCAGGAAAATGTTCGCGGAGCTCAAAGGGACGGACGTAACACATTTTTCCGGGTGGCGGCTGCGACATTCGCCTCGCCGCAAACAAAATATTCGGAATAACGTTTCACGAAGATTTCAAACGCGTTTCTATACCCTTTATCCGTGTCAGAGACAACAGTCAGCTTTGTCGAGGACAGCCAGGACACACACGGCCAGAGCTAAAACGAAGTGCGAGTTCCTGTTTCGCTGTCGCGACACTGTCGCCGCCCGAAAACTATTTGGCCGCATTATGTTTCCCAACAATCGTGATACGCGAGCATTGGGTTATACCGTTTTCGCACCGCTCGCTTTCCCACGGTACACAAATGACTGCTGGTTGGTTAATTTTCGGCACAATATCCCCTTTTTTGCATATTCATGAGATAACGCGGTCGAAGCGGTATTCGGATCATTACGATCGCTGCGATGCTGTTTCTTTGAAACACTTGTGAAAAATTGGGGTGGTCCTCTTTCTCGATATGTTTGCCAAAATCAGATATAATCATGGTAGGTTACTATATACATCTTCTGAGAGCTATGATGTCACCGTAGTAAATTTTAAAATAGCTGAACTTTGAACTTTGGTAAAATGGTGTCTCATATGGAAGTATACAATTTTTAAAATTTCTAAAAAATAAATTTATGTTTCTTTTTCAATATAGTCAATGACAAAACACACCAGAAGGTTGATAGTTTACTATGCTAGCATCCAAGTAGCTCCTAAGTTGTTTAAAAAAAGTGTAAAAATTGTTTAACTTTGCACTGTGGTAAAATGGTGTCTCATATAGAACTCTTCAACTTTAAAAATTCGTAAAAAATAGAGAAATGCTTATTTTTTCCTGGAACCAACGCCAAAACGCGTCAAAATGTCGTGATTTCCCTATGCAATTATGCAAGTACCCCTGAAATGCCACCAAAAACTATAAACAATGTCTAAACATTGAATAATTTACTGAAACAGCAGCTAACAAGGAAAATTCGATTCTTTCTCCCAAATCATTTCTCAAATCGCCATCAACAGCCTCGTGGAACCGTTCCACCGCATTCTGCAAACAATTCGTCGCGGTCCACAGAATTTACACTGTAAGAATCGATTTGCATGATCGGTCCCATCGATTCCGGGCATTCCTTCGGCGTGATCACCCGCGAATCGTCAATAGAGAAGCCCCGTACACTTTACTAACGTGCAACCGGCACGAAATTGGATGTAACGTAATCACATCAGGGGATTCGGTGCTTATTATTAGCCGGGTTATTGATTTTAGACACCGGTTTCACAGCGCAACCTTCTACCAAACGCTAGAGGCAGGTGATAAAGGTTATCGCCGATCCTCAATAATGTCGGCCACCCTCGACCCGGGCCTCCATTTTTATTTTCGCGTTTAATGTCGGTGCGCCTTGCCCTTTATTATACCTATAAGGTTCTAGTCGGTGATTCGACGCGATTTCAGCCTCGCAGATTGACATTAGACGCGGACAATACTGTTCGATGATGAAAACTTTTCGCCGAAGAAAAATTCATCCCCGTAGTGGCTCTAGAGAAAAAACGATAACTTTGTTAAAAATAATCGTACGACAACGTACCTGGGCTCGTTTTAAAGAATAAAGCACCTATTTTCACCTGGCGTTGGTCGTGTTCGTGTAAAATAATTTTTCGAGAAGCGGCAGGTGCAAAACCGCTTATCTGTTTTCCTTCGGAAATTCTAAAAATTACAGCGACTCTGAAAACGTGGAGAAATTTTTTTCGCGAACGAATCCTCCGTAGATTTGAAGATCGAAGCTTCTTTTTGAAACATCTTTCAAGAAATGTGACCTACGATTTTTTTTGGCCGATTTGTGAAGCTTCAAGTGGTGCAAAGTTCAGCTTGAATTAAAGGGGATGGTCAAAACGAACTATGTGGTATACTGAAACGCCTGTAGAAACTTTGAAAAATTTTTCTCACGAGTGAGCTTACCGTAGGCTTCAAGGCTGAAGTTTCCCCTTTACAAAGACATAAAAAAAATGGTTGTACGATTTTTTTTAACCGTTTTATCGAACTTCGAACGGACCTCTTAGCAGTGACACGAGGTATACCAATACGAGTTCCACACAGTCGAACATGGTTCTCGTCTTTGTTTCATAAATCATTGAAAAAAAATCGTACATCAATTTTTAAGCCGTCGTTACAAAGGAGAAGGTTCAATTTTCGAGTTCGTGGTGGTCCAGGTCAGAAAAAAAATTTATCAACGATTCTACAGATGTTTGAACCGGCAGAAATATTTATGCGAAACAGCTCCTCGTTTTCGCACTTGCAGTCATTCATGATTGAATAAAACCGCTGGAAAAAATCGCAGATCATTTTCTAAGGGCTATTTACAAAGGGGAAGGTTCAATCTTCGAGTCCATTGCGGTCCAGAACAGGAAAAAAATTGTTCAACATTCCTGGAGACGTTCGAACCGGCAGCAATGTTTAGGAAAAACAAGTCCTCGTTTTCGCGCTTGCGAATCTTGCGAAAATATTTGCGAGAAAAATGAGCACGGCTATTTGAAAGCGGAGTCTTCAAGCTTCGAAACGAGCTCTGGTTCATTGTTGTATTATTTTTTCCTGCGAAATTACAGCGGGTCAAGCGTGGTCGATTTCTCGGGGAATTAGAAATTCTATTTTTCGAGAAGTATACCGAGCTCGCCTATGATCGTCGTTGCGCAGCTGTCGCCAGTTCGACTCACAATCGACGCCGTCTCTCCGTCGCCTAATTGCCTTCATTAATCCGTCCTCGCTTTTACTTTAATTGCGTTAACGCCGTTTCGACGGGATAACGAATTTGCATCGTACGCGCGCGCCCCTCGAAGAAAAATTATTCGCGGATTTTCGCGCGCTAACGAGGCAGATAAGCTTGTCGGAGGTTAGTCCAGGATTTCCCGGCGGCTGTGTCGGATCATAGTGATCCACCATCATCTGCCGGCTGTTCAACGACTAGGTAGACTCTTTGTCGCTCGCAGCACGCTTTATTACGTATCACACGCGTCCACTTCGGAATCTCATTATACAGATGAGCGTGTATCATTCCGCAAGTGATAAGCACACTCGAACCGGTCGCGATTCACGGGCCCGAACCCTTTGCTCTCGCTTTCTCTCTCTCTCTCTCTCTCCGGCTTGTTCGCGCTCTCTGTATTTTGTGAAAGCTTTCGAGACCGGTGAATGGAAGTTATGGGCTCGAGCGAGAGAAATAAAAAAAAATAAAAAAGCTGGAGGAAGAAGTTGAAAGTATGATGGATCGCCGGGTTTCGTTCGCGAAGTGGTTCGCAGCTATTATATCGCGAATACTTATTCATTTAGCTTGTAGCCAACGGCCGAGCGGATTTTATGCATTCACCTCGGCCGCGATAACTCCGGGTACAAGTTACAATTAGCACGGTTCAAGAGGAGTGCAGTTCCCGCGAAAGCTCTTGATCTTATCTGGGAACGAGTTAAGGTAAATTACGGGGGACTGTTTGTCAATTTTTTGGGAATTCCCAGGCTCGCGATCAAAGCTTCAAGCGGATCTTGTGCGTTCGCCTTGGCCGCGACAAATCCAAAAACAAGTTGCAATTAGCACGATTCAAGAACAGAACGGTTTCTGCGAAAGTTTTTAATCTTGTCTGGAACTTTTAACATTGCTGCATGTTTAAACATATCCAGGGACGTTGAACAATTTTTTCCTGACCGGGACCACCCTGGACTCGAAGACTGTACCTTCCCCTATGAAACTAGTCCTTCAAAAATGATGTGCGATTTTTTCCAGCGATTTTATTCGATCAGGAATGACAGCGAAAACAAGGACTTGTTCCTCCTGAACGTTGCTGCGAGTTCAAACGTCTGTAGAATCGTTAAAAAATTTTTTTCCTGACCCGGATCACGATGAACTCGAAGACTGAACCTTCCCCTTTAAGACTAGTCTTTAAAAAATGATGTACGATTTTTTTTCGCGGTTTTATTTAATCATGAATGACAACAATTAAAACACAAAACATGTTGTGTGTAAAATTACACACAAACTATGATACACTAAAACGTGTGAAGAATCGTTGAAAAATTTGTCTGGCAATCGAGTCCAGCGTGTATTCGAAGATCGAACCGTTTGAAACTAGTCCCTTAAAATTGATGTGGGATTTTTCCAGGCGGTTTTATGGAATCATTAACGACAGCAATCTGCGAAAACGAGGAAACTAAGTCGTCTAGACAGTCCGATTACATCTGACCGATCGATCCTGTAAACGGACGATTCTCTAAAAATGGACGAGAGCCATTCGCTCCACGCGATGGCGGAACGGAATCAGGCACCGCGGATTTCGCGAACTTCCGCGTGCGGAATGAGTAACGCGGTAGCCGGGCATTCGAAACGATTACTGTAACTCCTTTTTAACAGAGAGCTGATTTTCCCTTATCGGTTTTCCGGCGGGCCGGCGGTTTCGCGATCGTAAAACCGGAGCATGAATCAAAAGGTGCGTCAGCACGGTGCACCGGTTGCGCCGGAGGTTTCGCCTGCAATTCCGCTGTCTGCATATGTTTGTATTAACTCTCCGGGCTCGTAACTACGATTATACCCCGAAACTGGACAGCGGCCGTCCTCTCCCCTCCTCCTCCCTCCTGCACCCCGGCCCCATGCCGAAGTTTATACGAAATTTGTTTGTATATTCGCAATTGAACAAATAGCGGCCCGGCAGCGGAACGTTTCGCGAATGGATTTCAATGAACAGTCGGCAACGATGACTTGCGCCCATCGTTTCGGTCGTCGATTAAATGTCACCCCCTTCGCCCACTCCCCCACCCTCTCTCCGCGCAATTCGTAAACCCCTACCCTATTCCATTATTGCTTTGCTTTTCCAACGGCGAAATTACTTTCCGCTATCAATTGTAAAATTCCGATGTCGGGCCACGCGTGCGCCCCGAGTCGAATCGACCGAGAAATGTGTATTAACATCGATCAGCGGTCGCTGCTTTCCGCGGTATCTGTGACCGTGTCATCCCCTGACATCGCTGCCCCTTGTCTGGACGCAACCAGATCCGCCAGCGGATTTTTTATTCAATTTTTATCGCGTCCCGAAATAGGATGCAGCCTCCTGAAACCAGTTTGGGGACACTGGGGCATTTCAAAATATTTTTTGTTGCTGTGCAAAAGACGATATCGATTTGAGATTTCTTGAGAATCTTGTGCCATATTAGGCGACTCTACTGCAATTTTTGTAGTGCCAGGGAATTTTTTATGGAATTTTTATTGCGTCTCGAAATGGGATGCAATCGAAGCTTCCGAACGGTATTCGAGGACATTGGGACATTGGATCATTTTTTATCTTGCTATGCAGGAATGAAATATATTTAAAATTTTTTTAGAAAATTCTCATGTCAACTATGAATATCAGGCTTGCTGATGCCGTTGCCCGAAACTTAAAAATCTCAAAGGGAGGACCACAAAAAAATCGAAGGTCGAACCCACCTCCGAATACCCGGTTTCGCCACATCGGTCGAGGCGTACTTAGACGCGATGCTGCGATCGCAATTCGATTGCAAATTTTAATTTTAAGACAGAAATCTATTCCCTAGACATTCTGCAAGGTAATTAGCCCTTCGTGATCCCCAGGAAATGCCAATTCGGAAAATGGCAGCTCTCAACGTCCAAAAAAGCGCACCCGTAATGATAGCATTTTGTAGTGGCTGCTACAATCTTCCAGTTTAAACTATCCGATTAATTTTCTCAGCATAGGATGTTCAAATATCATCCTATGTACACGTTGATTTTCTAACGAGTCTTAAGTTAATGCATAACAAAAATGGTTGATTATATAAGAGGCAGAGGATCGATACTCTCTGACAGTTTACTTTGCACTTCGATTAACAATTCTAGATCAACTCGAAGGAATTGCTTATGGAGCACACGTCATCATAGTGGTATGCCTCACATTTGTTTGTGTTAATTCCGGCACTACCATCCACTGTGTTCCGCCCAGCGGAACTAGAATGTTGAGCGAAGTAATTCAAATTTTGCGCGTATGGGTTCCCTTAATTGCACGAATCCAGCAACAGGAGTAGAGAAGTTCTACGTGTTGCTTAATAATTCCTGTTAGACAATCCCCGGTCTTTGGTGCGAATTGTTGAGTCAACTAAATAATATTTCACCAGCTCCCTCGTAATTTTCATTCCTACGATCCAACCTTCTTCCATTAAACTTCCATCACCAGCAGAATCCTTTCTCTATATTATATCTTAATATTATACTATATTATAATATTTCTAATATTTTTGTTTAAAGAAAATTCACATTTTCCCTGGCATATTTCCACGGAGCACGAAGAGACGATTCCAACGAGTACCATGACCATACCATTGCGATCATTCGATCACGAGATATTCGCAAGCGTGTCCGTCCAGCGCGCCAAGTATAGCAAGCGTCGTTACCCATTCAGACGCGAATATCTAGAGATCGAGTGATCGCAATGCCAGGTTCATGGTACTCGTTGGACTCGTCTTTCCCCGCTCTACAACGATATCAACTGAAAAGTACACGGTGTCACGGTTTAATATCCGAGAAAATTCATGAAACGTCGCCTTAAACTCGACCTACGACCTCCGCGCTAAAGTTGGCCCATCCATTGCGGAATCGGGGTTACGCGGAGTTTCGGGACGCGTTTCATCCCCTAACAGAGCTCTCACGTACGAGCGATAGGGGAAGAGTTGGACGTTCGAAATCCGCGGAGGTTGCCGAAGGTCGGGCGAAAGGGATTAGTACGTAGGTGGGTCGGTCGTGTCGGATAATGGATTATCAGCCGTGGAAATTAGTAAGTGGCTTTGCCCGTAATTGCAGGAAAGCCGCCGCGTTCGTTTGTCAGCAAGGGATGTCTTTAATATCGGGCCGCGGGCCTCTTGTCTTTCTCTGGGGCGCTTAATACCGCACATACCGTGCCGTCGCCAGCAGCAATGAAAAATTACCTGTCCTTTGTCGAAACGGAACGACAGCAAAGCCACCGGACGATGAAAAGGGAAGATCATCTTCCTTCTACCTTCGACCACTCCCTCCCCCCACCGACCGTGCACGCCGGGCATTCTGCCTTTTTTTTATTTTCTCGAAACCAGCATTCCGGAGACTCGCGAATCTCTGCGCTATGTACACCGAGGTCGCAATCGATCGGTCAACACCAGGTCTGCGGAGCACCGAGTGCATTACTTCGTAAAACCAACAAGAATCATGTTATCCAAATTTTTCGCCGCTTTCCAATCGCGTACAGGCTGCGCAAAAATTCTTCGAATTCCTAGGAATATTCCAGAACAGTTTTCGGCTTCGTTTTCGAATTATTAACGGAACACGCAGACCAATCGGAACGCGACCGAAGGAAGAACATTCTCGAGACAATTTCGAGCAACATTTTCCTTTGCAATTTTTTGATCGGACCTCCCGTTTCCGAGTTATCGACGGAAAACGAGGATATGTGTAGGTTCCGCGTGCTACGCCCTCCCAGCGGCATGACGTCACCGTAGGTCAGCCCCCGCCGCGCTCCGATTGGTCCGCGTTTTTCTTTAATAACTCGAGAACGAGGCATCCAATCGCAAAACGGCAAAGGAGAAAGTTGCTCGCAATCGCTCCTGCGAAGTAGCTCGAAGATTTTCGCGACGTCTTGTATATTCGAACGAATAAATTGCTTTGATTTCCCGCGGATTTTTACGGTCGCCGATTACGCTATCAACGGTGTCGACTCGTTTAGTCGTTTCTGTTCGTTTAGATTTTAATTACGGATTATCCGTTCGAGGTGGACGACCACTTGAGCAGCTCTTTACAGTTTTTCTCTTAAAAAGGAGATTATGGCGGCTGGGTGTAGCGAGATCGCGAGAGATCCAGCGTAACATCTGCCTGAAAATAATACACGACGTCGTTTATTGCAACCATGTCGGGACATGACGCGACGTCGTAACGACGGAGCCGTTTACCGGCGCTGCCTCTTCCTTGATACCGCGAGGATTGCTAATTCTTGTTCTCTCTAGCTCATTCCGAAAACTTTTAATGAGAAAACGGCTGCCGCGCCGGACAAAAGTGGACTGATTTCGAATTAACTTTTAGATTACATGTTAATGGACGGATAGACTTGAAATTGCATTCTTTTGAATAAATAAGGCGACGGTGTCCATCGATGCAGGCCCGTTGCATTAAATGCTAACTGCAACGGCGAACTGGCCGGCTGCCTAATTTATTTGTTCGATTATGCGCTTGTTTGTCTATCCTCTATTAACACCGAACATTCGTCAACCTCCTGTGCAATAAAGCCTCGCTAGTTGTACGATTTTAAAGGGAAGTACCTTTTTCTGAAGCTTCAATTTTATTTTTTTTTTATTGCTAGGGTGTACTTTCTCTTTCGCATTCTCGAAGAGCACAAAAAGACGAGTCCAACGAGTACCATGAACGTGGCATTGCTATCATTCGATCTCGAGATATTCGTGTCTGAATTGTAGTATAGCGCTTTCGATGGCTGGCGCGTTATCGGTTTCAGACACGAA
Organism: Agapostemon virescens; assembly: GCA_028453745.1. Lineage (NCBI taxonomy): Eukaryota > Metazoa > Arthropoda > Insecta > Hymenoptera > Halictidae > Agapostemon > Agapostemon virescens. Next base: position 11,439,332 of record CM052095.1, on the reverse strand, counting down.
TATCTCCAGACTGGATGATCAGAATAGTACATTCATGGTATTCGTTGGACTCGGTTTTTCATGCTCTACAGGAATGTCAAATAAAAAATTGACAGTGTCGTGGTAAAAAAAAGTGTACAGATAAAGAAGAAAAGATAAAAGTGTTCGGTTGACGGTAGAGGTGAACAGAGGTAATGGGGACATTATTAAAACTTACTTGAGCAACGAGTCGTATTAGTTCCGACACAGCAACGGAACGAATGAATGTCGGTTAATAAAGCTAAATAAGTTGCGGCCTTAGACTGGGGCAAAACGAGCAATTATTAAATTGACTGCGATGAGACGTATTATGCGGCAGCGACCCGCGATGATAATTATACATCGGTTGCGTTAATATTCATAACGGATCCGGCAATTCGGCATTAACAAATCTCGAGTCGTGTTCGTGACATATATACATATATATATAAAATCAAAATTGTTTCTCGAAAATCGGTACGTTGAATATTCAATAGCGGTTCGAGGCGGCTATAGGATTGCAGACAGAGATATTGAATCATTTCAACGTAATTCTTTAATTCTTTGAATGTTTCATTGCATATTATATCGCGCCAACACAAAAGGTGCCGGATAAATATTTATCTCACCTTCGGTCGCCTGACAATCCATTTTACCCGTGCAATTCTAATGGCATCGACAGATAAATGCAGCAAACCACTTTTATTTAGGTATTACGCATTAATTTTTATTTATTATTATAGTATATTATATTTAGGTATTAAATAAATTTTGTAAAATCAAGCAGCGCCTTCCCGCGATGGGTGGGTCCGCGGGAACGATGGTCCGATTAATTTACGATCTCGAGAACAGTGCCAGGAGCGATACAAATTAAAGAGCGCGTGTCTGAACGCAGTATGAATAAAGTAGGGAAAAGCATGATAAATCGTTTATGCTGCTGGTAATCAGCATCGCGAATCTAACGACTCGGCTGCCCACGGAGAGGATCGTAGTTTTTCGCTTTCCTTCCCCAACCACTTTATCTCTATTTATTTCGCCCGTGTCTCGTGATCGCAACATTTTCTTATCGCTTGAAATTACACACGACGTACGCGAACGCGCTCGGAATAATTGGTCGCATTTGTTCGGCCTGATAACGCGATTCGCAGATACTTCTTCTGCAAAAGTAAACGTAACCTCGTCGCCCGTAGTTACAGCGCAATTCTCGGAAAACACTACGTTCCCGTAGACGCCGGTTATTTATGCGAAAATACCTTCCCACCGTTGGAAACAGCTATTGCAATTCTACGGTGAAACCATTTTAACAAGTCGCAAGCTGTACAAACAACGTTTAGCTCATCGAAACTCTTCACAATTTTACTTATAATCTAAGCTTCATACAAATATCGAAACTGGAGATTCGTCGTGCAATTCCGAGCAACATTTTCCTTTACCATTTCGCGATGCGACGCTCCGTTTCCGAATTATTAGCGAAAAACACGGACCAATCGGAGCGCGGCGGGGGCCGGCCTACGGGCGCGTGACGTCACGCCGCAGGAAACATGGCGGCGTCTCGAACCTGCACGCAGTCCACGTTTTTCGTGAATAATTCGGAAACGAAGCGTCCGATCGAAAAACCGCAAAGGAGAATGTTGCTCGGTTTGACTTGACGAATCTACCATTTAAATATTTCATTTTTCAGACACCCTGTATATGTTTACTCGTGTTTCCAAAATGTATAATTTGCAATCGCAATCTTTCCTCCGTTCATTCGCCTAATTCGTATTCGCCTCGGCTGTACACGTTGGGAAACAAAAATTGATCAGAAGTTTCCTCTTCTTTTTCTTCTGCTCCTCCGTCATCCTCGGGCTTTCTCGTTTCGTTTTCCAGCGAAGGCTAACACTCGACCCGTTTCGAAGTTAAAAGGATAACCTAGTTGGTGTCAGGCCAACGGATCGACCAGGAATTTTAATGCAATTCGAACTGGTTGTCTGCGCATGACAGCCAAGCAGCAGGATTAACCGAAGAGTTTTTCAATTTCGCGGGGAACTTCGGAAATCAGCGACGTCGCAACTTCATTTTCGACGTGGCGCCGCGACAAAACGAGCGACGCGACCGCCAGTTCTGAATTACGGTGTCAGTCCACTGTTTATCTGGCCACTGTCACCGGCAGCCATTTTGTCGTCTCATTCGTTCTATTCGCGGGGAAATTCCCTCGGAACGTGTTCCTTTCTGCCCTTCTGATTTCACCCCGGTCGACCGAAGCCTCAGGCGTTCTTATTCGAATTGTTTAGTAACAGTTCTTCGAATTGCCTAATTGCAAATCATCGGACGGTCGTCAACGTTTCTTGTTGATGTTTTTCGTCGACGAGTCGCGCCTGAGGTTTCGCCGAAGTCAACATGCCTGTTGTCAAGGTGACGCTCCGAGTCGCTATGGTAGCAATTCGATTGCGAATTTTATTTTTGTGACAGAAAACTCTTCTCTAGACATTCTGCAATGTAATCAGCCCTTCGTGAACCCCGGGAAATGCTATTTTGGAAAAGGGCATGCCTCAACGTCCAAATCGACGAAAATCCCCGAGATCTCTGGGTCCAACATTAGGAAAAACTAAAAGCGCACCCGTAACGATGGCATTTTGAGAAAATTCTCACGTCAACTGTGAACATTTAGCTTGACCATGCCGTTGGCAGAACCTTAAAAATCGCAAGGGGAGCAGAACCAAAAATCGAAGGGTGAACCCACCTCGAAATGCCTGTTGTCAAGGTCCGTCGGTTTTGTCGCGATCTCGCAATCTCGGGATTGTTGTCGCCGAATGGGAACGGTCGTGGAAAGGGGTTCGAACTTTCATTAACTTTTCCAGGGAATCTCGCGTTTTGTCAACGAGGTGTTACGAAGCTGATTCGAAGGGCTGTTTTAAGTTTCGCTTCGTTTAATCCAGCAATCCTCTTTACGGGCGTGCAACTGCGCCGTCCCGACCTTTTGCATGTAAACATTAAGGTAGCTTGTTGGCCATTCTGGAAAACGGCAAGAGGAATTGCTCGTTTCGTTCATTTTCCTCGCCGTTATTCTCCCGGTGGTTCTTTCACTCCGATAAAGGCTACCTACGGGGGAATCGTTGAGCCAGCGTTCAGCCAGTTCTCTCGCTCCGGAGTTACAACTTCGAGTAAAGACATTGAATGAGCAATGCGCATTGTTTCCCCATTCGTTTCGCTTACGGACACCTTCCCCGTTTGCTATACTCGCGGCAGAAACTGTTCAATTACTTAAGCGCGAATGAATTGCGCCAAGCGGATTAACCATTGTCCCCGTGATAATCATCAGCTTTCACTCGATAGTCAATCTTCTTATCAGACAAAGATCGCAAATAGTGTAGAAATAATGCATAGGTGCAAACTAATTTCAAACAGGAGACTCGTCGAGTGATTCCAAGCAAAAGTCTCCTTTGCCATTTTGCGATACGACACTTCGTTTGCGAGTTATTAACGAAAACGTGGGTACTTATAGGTTCTTGGTTTCCCACGGGCCTAAAATGGCCGCCATGCTTCCCGCGGCGTGACGTCACGCTCCGATAGGCCAGCCCCCGCCGCGCTCCGATTGGCTCCGAGTGTTTTTCGTTGATAACTCGAGAACCGAGCGTCCAATCGCAAAATTACACAGAACAATCTTGCTCGGAATCGCCTAAGGAACGTACACTCTCCAGTGGAATATTTTAACTTCAATAATTACCTAATTATGGAAAATGTTAAATCTTCTTTTAAGTGATCACAATATTAATAAAAATAAAATTGCCAGCAGGAACTTCGTGATTTTAATAATTAGGAGGTAGAAAATGTAAAATCAGTGTCGAAAGGATTACTGTTTTTCAAAATGATCACGGTATCGTTAAAAGTGACCAAAGTAATTAAAGAATTAACAGAGTTCATTAATTTTGAGTGGAGTCTTCGTAATTTCAACAACCGCTGGTGATTGCTATTAATTAATTGCCCTAAATGCCACAGTGTTT
>CM052095.1:11397770-11411635 GCA_028453745.1 Agapostemon virescens | reverse complement strand
CTACGTTCCGGAAGCCTAAAGTCCCAGAGTCCGAAATGGGTCTCCGAAAGACTCCGAAGTCGAAGGTGTACCCTCGATCGCTCATTCTTCTAATACGGTAAACCTTTATCGCGGTTGAAAATTATGGTTGAAAACTCGTGTATTGTATAAAATCACGACGAATTGCGACGTTGGGAAATGTTAAAAAATAACTCGGCACTGTGTGGACTTAATGACAGCGCGACTGTCAGAGCCGAAAGCCGGTTTGCTTTAGTCCAGTTTGGTAGTATAGTTGCAACCTCGGGAGAACATAACAGTCATTATCCAGGGGCGGCGACAAAGCACGCGCTTCCGACAGGGGGAAACTTGTAATCCCGGGACCCGGGAAAGTTGTCAGCTCTGTGCGCTAATTATAAGTTCGTTAATTGGCAAGTGGACCCTCCCGCGACGTACTTGCGCGTCAGCACGAGACGTCGGGTAAATGACGATGATGGCCAGACGAAGATCACCTGCTCTCCTCGCAATCGATTTATCAAGATAAAGGAAACGGAAACCGCCAACTTGGATTATCTCCGAACGAGAATATAATCCGGTGCATCTCGAAATCAGTGTAATTTATTCCTCGGAATTTATCGGTTTGTAATTAGTCGATCCCCGTTGAGTTATAGCAAACCAAAATCATTTTCTTATCAGACCGAACGATGAAACCTTTTTCATCCTATTAAAACCTATTAAAAAAGCCCATAAACGCGCGACGTATAATTCCAGTTAAAAATTCCAAATAAGAACGGTCTGTCGGTTACCCAAACGTTTTTCTGTAACGTTATTTTCGCAGTTAAAAAATCCATGTAGGTGGAAAGAACAATGTTTTTACGGTTTCAGGAATTCTTTCGTGTTTTAGTAAAATGGACAACCGGGGACGTCTTTTTAATGACATTACATTAATGAGGCCAGAGTGCTCTTTTGTTTCCGCAGGAAAGGGAAGAAGTCTCGCAAGAGGAAACTGCTGTTCGAACGATGGCAGGACCTCTAAAAAAAACGGAATAATCATCTTATTTTTTCTGCATAATAATCCTGCGAAACGAAAATTCTTACTTCGTCCGCCTTTTCCATTTCGCGACGTATAAATTTCCAATTTCGCCGCTGGATATTCAAAATGGAGTCACAATTATTGTCTCCGAGGTTTACAAATTAATTACCACTCCTTTTACAATAAATAAATATTGAATTCTTAGGAGTGAATGATACTTAATATAGAGTCACAATTATTAATTTCGAGGCTCACAAATTAACTTCCACTGCTTTTGCAATAACACAAATTAATTCCTAGTCACTTTACAATAAATAAATCTGCAATATTTAAGGTAAATAACATCCAAAATGGAGTCACTATTATAGCCATTCAGGATTACAAGTTTATTTCAATGCACATCACCTCCTTCTTACAATAAATAAATCTGCAGTTCTAGGGGATGAATAATATACAAAATGGCGACTGGGAATAAATTGACTTGAAGTTCTACGAGTTAATTTCTGTATCAGTCACCGTTTTATAATAATAAGAAATAATTGTGCAATCGGCAGAGTCAACTATTGCATGTTTACAATTTATTACTTGCGTAAAATCGATTTCGCAGTAGCAGGAAATAATTTGTACGTCGGATGTTCGTCGCGTCGGCGACGACTTTCGTCGTCGACGTTATATTATCTCGTTCGATTCTCGCACGGGTCACCGGAATCGATTCTGTTCGAGCACAAATTCCCACCTCGACGGTGGGCGGAGGGTGTTTTCTCAACCGATCGGTGAAAAGGTGGCAAGAAACTTTTCTTCCCGCGTCGAACAGTTTCAAATTCGGCGAACATACTTGGAGAATCTCGGCGCAGGGGGTCTCTTAATCGAATTTTCAAGTTGGCTGAGCCGAACTATGCTTCAGCCAGAAACTATCGATTAGTCGGCCGATCCACGAAGCCTCGCCGAGCCGTCCTGCTCGTTTGTAAATTTCCTTATCCCCGTTTTTCTTCCAACAACTATTACGAAAGTATGGCGACGCTCGGTCGTTCAATGAAAATCAACCGAGATTAATTGCTTCCACGATGATAATCGAAAAATATTATCCTGCGGCAAAAATTAAATAATCGATCCCGTTGAATATTCATCGTTCAACGTACGCGACGCTCTAACGTCATCGTAGGCGCAGTTCGGATAGTAGAGGTTCCACATTAACGCGATTAACTCGGGCAACCGTGAACCGAATCGCGTCGTGTTTGGACTCGTTGTAATCGCGAGAGTGTGAGTAGAGCATTAAGCAAAATCTCGTTTAAAAATAGTAAACGTTAAACTAGTTATTTTAAAAATTGTACGTCGACGCATAGATCGATTTTGGATTCTCGAAATAAACTGCAAACGTGGGTCGCGAATCGTTCCGTGTTTGGTCTCGTTGAAACCGTGAAACGGCGAGGAAAGTTTTAGCGAAAGTTTCGTTTAAAAACACGGAAAGGTAAAAAAGTTATTTTAAAAATTGTATGGCGACGCACGGATCGATTTTGGGTTCGGAGGACTTCTGAAAAACCTCGTGCACTTCTCTCGCTCTCTTTCTCGCGTATACCGAGATACGAAGGTATTGTTAAATATACTGTAACCTCTAGTTAATTCTGCAGGTATTTTCGCACACGGTCCTCTCCGGCAGTACAAAGGAATTAAGCCATTTCGAAGAAAACCGGAAGAAAGAAAATGTGCGGATTCCGCAGGCGAGACGGCGCTCGTCCTACAAGTTAAGCACAGTGAAATTATACAAAAGTCATTTACGGAAATACATGCGCATACAGTGCTCCGTGTCGCACACCACGATTCCCATGGCAAATGCGTCTTCTTCGATTTTTATGGACGTCATGGGCGCCATTTTCTTGTTTCGGCATCCGAGAAAAATTTCCAAATCGCCACCATACAAGTTTCATACTACAGCATAGTTTTTTACAGCTCCAAAGTGCCAGTAAAAACTGCAATGGCCAACCTTTTCTCTTTTCTAAGTTACATCAAGTTACCTCAAGATCCATTCTTTTCCAGGTCTTTGAAAATAATTGTTTCGAGGCTTTATTTATCGTAAAGAAGAAGCTTCGAGCATCAAATCCATGGTGGACTAACTCGCTAATGAAATTTGTTCGCGATTCTACAGCAGTTTCAATCCATCGCTGTTTGTATCGCCCTACCAGGTCTGTAAATATGAAACCGGAATTTTCTTATATACTATGTTATCTGTCAATATAGTTACCGTCAAACCGCATCATTGACGCCATTTTCTTGTTTCGACATACGATAAAGATTTCCAACTCGCCACCATAAAAGTTTCATGCTACAACATAATTTTTAACAGTGAAATAAAGTAGCCAATATGGCCACTGCTGAGAGTCTAGCAAGATTTCTACTATCTCAACAATTCTTTAATACAGTTCTTAATAAAGTTCTTTACAATTTTAACGATTGTGACATCCACAAACTGTCAGAGAGATGGGAAAAACGTATAGATTCCTGTGGACAATGCTTGGAATTAAATATTTCTTATAATTTTCGTACAATGAACGTGTGTTTGCTATATAAAAATTCCGGCGTCGTGTTTACGCGGGTGGATAAGTGTATTTACAGGGAACGCGTTTCCAGGCTACAATTCGGCACGGCGAAAGGGCGAATCCCTTCAATTCGTTGCCACCCCGAAGAAACGTCCCTCGACCGCATCTCCTCCGGACCGATCGTTACATTTATTCAATTATGCGACCTTTTATTTCGCCTCGTTCCACCGGTGTGGTACACCGTTCAAAGGGGTACTACGGAACATTTCCATTTTCCGTGTCGTTCCACCTCCAGCAACCAGCCGAGACCACGGGACCGCGTCGCAGAACTTTGTTTCAACTTTAAGCGATGTCGTGTTTCCAGCCCACCCGCATCCATTCTAGTTACAAAGTGTCGCGCGACGAGCTAGCATGCTCCGGTATGCTTTAATCGCTCCTTTTTCTTCCGAAACCGTCCTCCATTATCGTCCACGAGGCTCTGCGCCTCTAATCTCTTCAGCGTGTGCCGTTAAAGCTCGTCTCCCAAGATCGATCAGCATTCTTCCACCGATGCCGATGCGATAAATCGATCTGAATTATTCAATCCTCCGCAGAAAATCCTCCGGCTCTTCAAGCTCGATTCTCGCCACACTCATTAACCCTTTGCACTCCAAGCAATTCTCATTCGAATGCTAAAAGTGAACAACCCTTAATCCGGACGCGTTCGCCCGATTCTTCAGATTTTTATTTTACTTCACGATTATCGATGTTACTGTAATTGTGCAGTTTTGGCAATATTTAAAATAGTGGTTTTCCCATTTAACTTCATACAAAAATTATGAAAAAATTCTGACATGTCAAGACTGTCGTTACGCATTTGTGAGAATTTTTACAGATTTTTAAGTCGAAAGCCCTGACTGAAACAATGAAATTAAAAATAATTGACTACTAATAGATACCCCTGGTAATATCAGCAATATTTAAAATATTGATGCAACAGTTTCCCCCATTTAATTCCATACAAAAATTATGAAAAAAATCTAGCATGTCAAGAATATCATTATGCATTTGTGAGAATTTTTACAGATTTTTAAATCGAAAGCCCTGACTGAAACAATGAAATTAAAAATAATTGACTACTTATAGATACCTCTGGTAATATCATCGATATTTAAAATATTGATGCAACAGTTTTCCCCATTTAATTTCACACAAAAATTATGAAAAAAATCTAGCACGTCAAGAATATCATTACGCATTTGTGAGAATTTTTACCGATTTTTCAGTCGACAATCCTGATAGAGAAAATTAAAATTGTTTCAGAGCAGCTCCTCGAATGCCAAGGGTTATGTAGTATGATAATATAGTGTGTGGTGCTTGTAAAAATGAATTACCGCGGTCGTTCGCGAAAGACCTGTTAAATGTAGTAGGTAATACACCGGGGTGTTATTGTTCGAGACGTACTTCTATAAACAAAGGATAATTATTCTCCGGAGTAATTGCGTCAACGATTTGGTTCGCCGTCGCGTCGGCCCGGTAATGTGCCACGGAAATGATCAGAGTTAAATAATATGTAACCCGCGTTCGGTTTCGTTGTTCGTGATTGCATTAATGCAGAATTTCGCGCGGCTCCGTCAAAAGACATAATGAGACGCACATCCGCGATGAGGCGTGCAGTTGTCCGCGGCAGCTGCCGGATGCTAATTGCACGCTGTCCCCGGAAATTATAATTAGACCGCGCAATCAACGCCCGGCGAGAGATTCCTTGCTCGGCGATCTTAACGAACATCAGAACCTCGAAGGAAAAAAGGAGCGGAGCAGGGTTGGTTTGGCTTTTGCATTTTTCATCCCTTATCTGCGCCAGGCTTCTTTCTTTTATTTCCATCCGCGTGGTCCCGCTTCCGTTTCAATGGCAATAATTAACGTGTTTTCGCGGCCAGGTGGGAAAACGGTCTTTGACACCGCAACAATTGTTCGTGTGTATCAATTTTCGCGGCGAGAGGGCGAGAAAATTGGGAATTCGATATTTTATTGGGATCGTCGAAACGATTTTACAAGAGCGTGAAATGGAACAACAATTTCTGGCGAATATATTTATTTACCGGGACCGAACCGGCAATGATAGCGGTCCGAAAAAATTCTAGAACACCGACCACACCTTCCGGAAGTAGCCCCCGAAGACCTATCCCGCTGGCATGCCTAGATTCGGCAAAGAAAATTATCATGCGAACCCACCCGAAGTCGCCCGAGGCGCCCCTTCCTCGGATTCCTTGCCCAGAAATGTCAGCCTCGCGTAACTGTGCAGGGATGTTCGCAGCTGGTTCAGGAAAATTTTCTGGAACACCTTGTATATGTTTCAGGATGCTTGATCAGTGTGCCTGTCAAGTTTCAGGTAGAAAGCTTTCGAATTGCGGTCGTGACGCAACATTCAAATCGCGCAGCAGCGAAGATCGAACACTTGGCCAAAATCGGCTTGACATAATAATTTATTCTTCGGGCCCCTAAAATGCTAGCCTTTTACAACTATGGTGGTGTTATCTGGGATGTTTGAAGCTGGTTCAGGAATTTTTTCAAGTTGATAGCACTGTTAATATGGCCACAGCAGATATATATAGCAAAAGTCAATTTTTCAGGGTGTATAATACGTTGATTTCACGTTTGCACATTAATTCTGTAAATCTGTAAATTCTATACATTTATAAAGTTCTATCCAAATCGATTGCCAGAGGAAAAAGCAGTGGAAATTGCAGAATTATTTATATTTCAGCGAGTTAATTAATTGTTTCAATTAAAATGTGGAAATTCATGCCGTTTGTTTCACGCCGGAGAACCGAATTAGTTTTTTGAACGGTGAGGGAATACTTTTTGCGCGGACTGTAAATTATCCTAGAATTCCTTTATCTTCGCGAGTAGGAAATGCTCGTCGAACTTGCGGAAAAGTTAATCTACTTATCCGCTCCAGTCGCTCGGAGCTTTTAGCGTTTTGCTGGACCCGATGAGCTCGCGTAATCGAATACCTTATTCTCGCAAAGAAAACAGTTGAACGGCCAATCGAATTAGCATTGTCAGTGCACTACACTGTAGTATATTTATTAATTTAATTTTCTCGATATTTCGCCGGCGACTTGGATTTTTCGGAATTCCTACGAGCAACGGACCTATTTGGGACTTGGCCAATTCGAAAAATCAAAACCGTCAGGTCTACTTCCTTTTATCTCACACTTTTCTCAACAAATTACTCTAAGAACGTTTCCTGCAAAAGATAAAAGCACTATGGTCTGCTCTATCAATAAATATAGTACCAAATGCAATTCCAGTGGCGAAAAATTATTTCTGATTTTTAAATTGTGGATTTTACAAATTTAGCATGAAACTTATCTCGACAGATTTTTCTGCGAATGTTTCCTGCAAAAGTTAGAGCCACTATGCTCTACTCTATCAATAAATATAGTGCAAAATGCAATTCCAGTGCAGAAATATAGTTTCTGATGTTTAAACTATAAATTTTAAAAATGTAGCATCAAACTTTTCTCAACAAATTACTCTAAGAACGTTTCCTGCAAAAGTTAGAGGCACTATACTCTGCTCTATCAATGAATATAGAGCAAAACGCAATTCCAATGGCGAAAAACAACTTCTGATGTTTAAATTGTGGATTTTACAAATGTAGCATCAAACTTATCTCAACAAATTACTCTAAGAACGTTTCCTGCAAAAGTTAAAAGCACTATGGTCTGCTCTATCAATAAATATAGAGCAAAACGCAATTCCAGTGGTGCAAAACAATTTCTGATTAAATTGTGGATTTTACAAATGTAGCATGAAACTTATCTCAACAAATTTCTCTGCAAATGTTTCCTGCAAAAGTTAGAGGCACTATGCTCTGCTCTATCAATAAATATAGTTCAAAACGCAATTCCAGTGCAGAAAAATAGTTTCTGATGTTCAAACTATAAATTTTAAAAATGTAGCATCAAACTTATCTCAACAAATTTCTCTGCAAATGTTTCCTGCAATTGTTAAAGGCACTATGCTCTGCTCTATCAATAAATATAGAGCAAAACGCAATTCCAATGGCGAAAAACAACTTCTGATGTTTAAATTGTGGATTTTACAAATGTAGCATCAAACTTATCTCAACAAATTACTCTAAGAACGTTTCCTGCAAAAGTTAGAGGCACTATGCTCTGCTCTATCAATAAATATAGTTCAAAACGCAATTCCAGTGCAGAAAAATAGTTTCTGATGTGCAAACTATAAATTTTAAAAATGTAGCATCAAACTTATCTCAACAAATTTCTCTGCAAATGTTTCCTGCAATTGTTAAAGGCACTATGCTCTGCTCTATCAATAAATATAGAGCAAAATGCAATTCCAGTGCAGAAAAACAGTCTCAAAGTTAAGGGTACCGAAAAACGTCCTGGCCAAATAAGTAGACAAGAAGTAATAAGAAAGACGAAGAAATAAGAAGACAAGCCAGAAGTAGACAAGACTATTGTTTTACATAAGTATTGTAGACGTCCTCTTCCTCTCTCTCTCTCTCTCTCTCCCTCTCTCTATGTCTACTCGCAATGAACTTAGAGGTATCTAGGAATACGGGATTCTAGGTCAGGCCAAATGGATTGGATTTCAGTCGGCCAAGCGAATCGTGTTCGCTGTTGATATTGGAAGATCGCCAATATTGTACGACTTTGTAATGGGATACGATCTGATCTTGGTTTTATTTATAGTTGTCCATCGGGATCGACGCGATCATATCCGATCGAGAAACTCGCGAGATGCAACGATAATGATCTCTCTCTCTCTCCCTGTCTCTCTCGTTTCACTTTCGTTCGCGCTGTCGTCAAACTGTTAACACTTCGCCGACAGAAATCCTATTAATAAGACACAGTAAATTGTCAAAAAATTATCCGTTGGAAAATAATAAATGTAAAATCGAAAATGTGACCAGAAAGGTTTTTGTCGCGTTTGAAAAAGTTGCAAAAATGTCTGAGAAAAGTTAATTAAAAGGGGAGATTTATCTTGCACTTCTTGCGACGGTTTTGGGTTTCGTTGCGCGGAAACAAATGCAATAATAATCTATTAACGAGCCCGCTTTGAACGCGTTCGACTTGGCAGTGTAGAAGCATCACGGAGATGGATTAGGATAATTAATTGTCAACATTTGCACCGGCGAATTTCATTCGGCGGTCTCCACACGTCCGTTGAAAAAAGCATCTTTCTGACCGAACGATCCAGTTTTTAAATATTCATCAACTTAACCGTGCCGCGCGGCTGCCGCGATCGTTTCGCAAATTTCGCGGGGGTTGAAAAAAAGAAAAAATGAAAAAAAGGAAGAACAAGCATGCGAAGGGAGAATTTTAATCTGGCGTTTTCTGCTCCTCTGTCAATTACTCGGCGGCACCGCGTATAAAATTGTCTCAATAGCGGGGTAATAAAATTATGCGGAGGGAAGAGTTCCGAGGCGAGCTTTCTCGCGATTAAAAGATGCTAAGGGGCGATTACCTTATCCGGGGATGAAAGTTCCTCTCTGAAAAGATACCTCCGGTTAGCGGCCTGATACCGAGTTTGATTGCAAAATAGAAAAACACGCGGACCGAACAAATCAACCGCCGGAACCTCCGTAATTATACCGAAATGCCTCGGCAATTTTACGCGGCTTTATTATCCGCTACTCGATCCGTGGCTTCTTCCAATTTGAAACGGCCGCCGATCGTTATTCTTCCCCAGTGCGGAACTAGCAACCCTTTGCGACTCGATACGACATTCGATCCGAGATATTTTCACACATGATTTGCTATTTTTAATATTCCTCCTCCATGGGCGATTGCTCCAAAGTGCGTGCAAAAATTATGATGTGTTAGGACCGCCGACGTGCATTTTTGAGAATTTTTGCCGATTTTTAAGTTGAAGATCCTGACTATAAAAAAATAAAATTAAAAATAATTATGTATCGATACCCCAAATGATACGAGCAATATTTAAAATCTTGGTACAACAATTTCTCCTACTTAATGGTTTACAGAAATTATGAAAAAATTATAACGCGTCAAGACCGTCGATATACACCTTTCAGAATTTTTGCAGATTTTTAAGTTGGAGATCCTGACTATAAAAAAATAAAATTAAAAATAATTATGTATCGATACCCCGAATAATTCGAGTGATATTTAAAATCATGGTGTAATAGTTTCTCCTACTTAATGGCTTACGAAAATTATGAAAAAATTATGATGTGTTAGGACCGCCGACGTGCATTTTTGAGAATTTTTGCAGATTTGTAAGTTGGAAGGTTTGGTCATGAGAAATGAAAATTCCGGCAGCGATCACTGTATTGCAGCGAGCGATTCTTTTCCGTCGAGTTTCTGTGCTAGCAACTGTTTGCTAAAATCAGTGACGTTCTCGATGGCCCCAGACGTCTCGTACGGCGCCTACTACGTCACGACCAGGATATTATCCTTGAACAGGGGCCGGCGAATGTGCTCGTACCACAGATCCTTGCCGCGATTATCGGAAAAACGATCTCCGTCTGACGTGTGATGGCTTTATGAGAGCCGATCCATTTTCTTTTCTTCATCCGCCTCGTCCTCTATTCTCTCTCTCTCTTTCTCCCTCCGGCTTTCTCTCTCTCTCTCTCTCTCAATAGCTAGCTCTGTCTCTCTTTCTATCTCGGAATGAGAAACACGATCCTCTGCTCGCTTAAGGGAAATTGCGGAGATTACAAATAACGTTTGAACGTAAATAGTATCCCGGCGGGAAGATGATAGGAACCTTTCAGAGCCTCGGATTAATACATCAGTTTTGTTCGTAGCTGTGGGGAGCTTGAGTCAACCCGCCATCGAGTTTCTCGGAGTCTCGCACACTCCGATTACGCGCATTGCTGGTTAACATACCGAGGATGGTACTGCCTGCGGAACTAATATTTCTTAAATCGCTGAAAACGAAGAGGAACCTGCGGAAGAATTCCTTTTCCTTCCGAAACTCCCATTGTACGATTGTGTCACTGCCTGTGAAAATTTGTACCAACTGTGAGCTTAACAGTAGAAAATTTTTCTATATTTTCTGTGCAATTCTTATGTTTAATATAGAGAAGCTGGAGAATTTATACTTTGGGAAATATTTTTTTATCTTCCGAAGCCCCCATTGTAAATTTTGATCCTGCCTGCAAAAATTATATCAACGTCGTCCCTAACAGTAGAAAATTTCTTAATATTTTCTGTGCAATATAAATGTTTAATATAGGAAAGCTAGAGAATTTAAACTTTGGGAAATATTTTGTCCTCTTCCGAAGCCCCCATTGTACAATTTTGGCCCTGTCTGCAAAATTATATATCGTCGTCCTTAACAGTAGAAAATATCTCAATATTTCCTGTGCAATATATATGTGTAATATAGAAAAGGTAGAGAATTTAAACTTTGAGAAAAATTTGTTTTCCTTTCGAAGCCCCCATTGTACAATTTTGTCCCTGCCTGCAAAAATTCTACCAACATCGTCCTTAACAGTAGCAAATTTCTCAATATTTCCTGTGGCATATATATGTCTGACATTGCTAAACACAACCGCCAGTATCGCTAACTATAATAAAATCAGAGAAATATTTCTTTTCTTTTCGGATCCCCCATTGTACAATTTCGTTCTTGGCAGCGGTAACGAAACCAACGTAGCCTTTCATATTAGAAAATTGCCTTGGGGAACGTGTGCGTTATATACATCGCTAAATAAAGAACTGGCAACAATACTAGACACGACACTGATAACAACGTAGCCAGTATCTACAATAAAATATAATAAAATAATGAATACAGCCTATAGAGACTGGTTTCCAGTAATTCCTCTTCCAGCTAGGGCTGGCAACTGTTGGCTTCGCGATCTTTCTTTCGGAAATTTCTGCGGGAGCCATTGTTAGTTCCCGGTTGCCAATAGAAAGTTCAGAACGAGGCTCTATCCAGGCAATTGCTCAGGGCAAATTCGCAAGCCGGCCGAAGTAAGAAGTTATAATTTCATGTATTTGGGCTACACACAGCACAAGACTTCCTTCGCCGGAGTTGTTTAAAAGGGACTTAACCATTTCCAAATATTCATGCATATTCACCGGGATCGGGAAGTTCGTTAACGTGACGGTTTAATCATGTCGGCATTATGCCGCAAAATTTGATCTTGCAAATTCAAGCGGCATAACGAATGTGCTTTCGAAATTCACGGACTTACCGTGGACGGCTACCGTCCTCCAGAACTCCGAGCCGCGCAGCCTATGCAGCTTTGTTCTGCACTTGTACATGCATCCTTGATGAGGGGCTTCCGCTTAATTTATAATCACAAATTTCGGTCAGCTGATAAACTGTTTCCGGGACCAGCCACTCTCGTCGACGCGACCTCCCCGAAACAACATTCGTCAAATTCCCATTTTCCAGCTGCAAAACTCAATATTACCCTAATCGTTCATCCACTGGGGCATAGTAATCAGACAAACGTATTCCTCTTCCATCTCCACGCAATTCCCGCCATTTTCTTCGGCTGGCTTCCCGCGCTTCTAGGTCTCAAAATGGCGCCTGACTGGCCCTCAGAATCTCTGAACCTTCCATAATTTATACTGATACAAGATTCAGCCCCAAAAATTAATATTAGCCTAATCGTTTATCCACTGGGGCATAGTAATCAGTCAAACGTATTCCTCGCTCATTGTCGCCATTTTCTTCGGCTGGCGTCCTGCGCTTCTAGGCCTCAAAATGGCGCCTGACTTGGCCTCAGAGTCTGCAAACCTTCTACAATTTATACAGACAAGTTTCAACCTCAAAAATTAATATTAGCCTAATCGTTCATTCACCAGGGTATAGTAGTCAGTCAGACATATTTCTGGTTCATCCCCGCCATTTTCTTCGACCAACGTCCCGAGTTCCTCGGCGCAAAATGGCGCCGAGCAGACTGGCCTCAGAGTCTGCAAACCTTCTACAATTTATACAGACAAGTTCCAGCCTCAAAAATTAATATTAGCCTAATCGTTCCTTCACCACAGCATAGTGGTTAGTCAGACATATTTCTGGTTCATCTCCGCCATTTTCTTCGGCCAACGTCCCGAGTTCCTCGGCGCAAAATGGCGCCGAGCAGACTGGCCTCAGAGTCTGCAAACCTTCCAAAATTTATACCGACAATTTTCAGCCTCAAAAATTAATATTAGCCTAATCTTTCATCCACTGAAACATAGTAGTCATATCCTCGTTCATCCCCACGCGATCTCCGCCATTTTTTGCGACCGGCATCCCGAGTTCCTCGGCGGAAAAAGGCCTCGGGCAACGCGTCCCGCGGAATTTCCAAGGTTCCCCAAGCGGATTCGCGATTTTTTCTCGGTGGCCTATCTGGAAAAATTCCGCCAATGAGGCTCGCTCTATGATCCGTCGACCTCCTTAAGGAATAATCCCTCGGCCCCGGTAACCTCGTTAGCGAACATTCGACGGGAATTATTATTTCAGTTGCGCGACGCTAACAATCTGTCTGACACCGTTTCGCCCGTGAACGAAATTAATTGAAGCGTTGCCTAATTATCATTGGAGCCTCCGCCGGTTCAACTCACGTTCTCTATCTCTCTTTCTCTCTGTTTTTCGCCGTCCGTGTTCGCCAGTCGGTCTCCGTTTGCCGCGTTTCGTTTATTCAGTCGTAAGACAATAGCCGGGCTCGTCGATAATAATTATTTCGCGATGGCGGACCCGTTATCAGGGATAGGGCAGTGTTCGCGTCGCGCAAATGGAAACTCGGATTTCACGATGGAGAGATAGGAGCCTGTCTCGGTCTGGGCCGGATACAATATAAATGAAGGTGAACCGGCCGCTGTATACATCCTGACGGGTGAAATGGTGACGTATGGACGCAGAGGATGTTGCCGGATAGCCGATTTAACCGAACTCTGATAGCCGGCTCGCTGATAAAGTTATCGAGCTGACTATTAGAAATCGGCTTAGCACCCCTGATTCGCCGATTTATGCCCTTTTCCCTGATGAAAATGGACGCGCCATCGGTGAAATTCGGAACGTACCGCCTCTCCGAGAAATGGTCACATAGAATTCTGAAAGAAATTGCTGCAAAATCATTTCTACCGATTTTAAAAGGAAACCGGGAAACCGGTTTTAATTTGTCGAACGTTGATGCAGAGTTCTGTCGTAGTTAATGCAGAAATATTCAGAAGTTTTAATGCAGAAACATTGAGAAATATTGTGAAGTGTTAATGCAGAAGTATTTAGAAATATTTGGGCAGAAATATTCAGAAATGTTAATGTAGAAATATTCAGAAGTTTTAATGCAGCAATATTGAGAAATATTGTGAAGTGTTAATGCAGAAATATTCAGGAGT
>CM052095.1:11375254-11392770 GCA_028453745.1 Agapostemon virescens | reverse complement strand
ATTATATTCGTTGAACTCGTCTTTTCATCCCCTACGAGAATATCGAAGCAAATATATAGGGTGTCCTTGAAATAAGTAGCAGTGAGATTGCGATCTCGTTTAGAAAATTAATTATTTGATCAAATCGAAATGGATGGCGTATAGGAGAAGAGAATCGTGATAAACGAAGGTGACTTGGTTTCTCGAGCAATGAGTTGCATTGATTTAATAAATGATTTCTACTTTCCCACGTAATTATCTACCAGTTAGAATTACTTCAAAATTATTCTTGCATATCATTTAGTAAATCAATGCTGCTAGTTGCTCCAGAAAAATCAAGTCTTTTGGTTCAATTTTGACAAAGTTATTTAGGTTTGAAGAGTGTCGATTTTCACAGAGGCAATTTTACAAGTTAAAAAATTGTTAAATAAAAAGAGGTCAATCTAATGCTAGGTGTAACGTTAGGTACAGCCACATTAGGTGAATATAAACTTTCCAGCCCGCTCTTGCGAAATGATTAAGAACAACGAGACTCTGGTCGTCAATTTACACAGCGAGGTGCTAACCAGCTGAAACTAGGTGAGTTATTCCATACTTAACGAAACTTTCAACGCGTTTATGCTCATTCTAACTGCAGCGCAACGCAGAATTGATGTGCCCTGTGCAACAATTATTCAATCTCACCCTGGACGATAAAACCCCTGGATAAAATGGTGTAACCATGATAGAAAATGGTCGTTCGTACCCACCCAGATTTCATTTTCGGCTGGTTCATGAAAATGGGAATTTGCATAAGCATTCCCCGATCCAGGAGCCAACGCTTGCTCCTAGATAGCGAGTATTATTAATATCTTTATCTCCCGACGCCATTAAAAGCTCCGCTGCTCGGTTAGGCTAGCCCGAACGACACGGTGTCCCCAAGAGTATTATTCGGCTGCTCAATTTTATCGATTACCGTCACACCTTCGGGTGCGATCTTGTTGCAGATTAGGCAATTTCCTTAACAATCCTCGACATAGTTCTTCGACATCGTAATTTCCGGCCCTTCCAGTTAGCGATCCTCTTAATTGCAACCCCCTCCCATGATGCTGCGCGGAAGATATATTTTCCTGGGGAACTCGTGTCGCTCATCCATTTCTTTATATTTATTTTCTACCCCTTTCCTCCCCTTTGTTTTATTGCAGGATTTAGTGTTTGGTGTCTTCTTCCAGAATTGTATTTTATACTTATTCCAGAAGTTCGATTCTATTTTTATTAATTATAATTTATTTTATATTTACACAGAAATTGCATTTTATATTTATTTTCTACCCCTTTCCTCCCCTTTGTTTTATTACAGGATTTAGTGTTCGGTGTCTTCTTCCAGAATTGTATTTTGTACTTACCCCTAAGATTGTATTTCATATTTATTCCAGAAGTTCGATTTTATTTTTATTATTTAAAATTTATTTTATATGTTCACAGGAATTCTACTAGAATTTATTTTATATTTCTCACCAACATTCTATTACATTTTTATTCATATATTTATACAAGGATTGTAATAATATAACAATTATTTCGTATCGTGTCGACTGCCTTATAATATATTCTAATAATAATTAGTAACAGAACAATTTCATTTTGAATTGTTGCTTAAATGAAAACTTACCGTGTGCCTTACCTTACTGCCTCGCTGATTGATCCTGCATCCTTTGTGAATGTTGTTAAACGTATTGGAAGACGTTTTGGGCGTTTGTTTTTTGAGAAGGATGAGAGAGGAGAATTGTCTTAGATTTTTAACGAGACACCGGCGAAATAAGTAATAGCGTGACTGGTCCCTAGGGAAATTCTACGAGTCGTATTAGTTCGAGGCTTCTAGGTACTGTCTAGGGAAACGCTGCTGCATTTCTGGTATTGCTGCGGTGGGAGACGAAATCGTTGATGCAATTAATCCGGAGAATAATTACCCTTTGTTTAAACGCACTCCTCTTCACTGGCGGAGGTAGCTTTTCTTCTTCGGAGAAGTCATTCTCTGTTTAGAAATTGTCAGAGATGCTGTCATGTAAACCATTTGAAACTAGGCTTTAGTGTTAACCTCGAAAATTCTACCAAGTCACAATAATTTATTTAATTAAATAACATTACTGCAAGCTTAAAATATACAACAGTAATCTTTTACTCTTCTTCCAGTCTAAAAAACTCAACTAAATTCGCTGTAACAAGTATACAGGACGTCTGACAAAAGTTCAAATTTCAAAGGGAAATTCCTGGGGTTACTCCAAGAAACTTTTCCCTTTGTAAAAATTCCCTACGCAGCTTCGTTCTCGAGTTATTCCCGAAAAACGAGGACTACGTACTTTTACAGACGCTACGCGGTCCAGCCGCCATGTTTGCCACCGCGTGACGTCACGCTCTAGGCCAACGCCCACCGCGCTCCGATTGGTCCGCGTTTCTCGTTGATAACTCAAGAACCGAGCGTCCAATCGCAAAACGCCAAAGGAAAATCTTTCGCAGCATCGCCTCAGGAATCTCCCGTTTGAAATTCCTTCGAACTTTAGGGAAACTCCTATTAAAATCGAAGAATTGACTTCTGGCCAGACAAATCTAATACTTTCCACTGATTGAATTAAACGAAAGCAACGTTCCTCGGTCTGCTTCTTCAATTAATTCAATTCTCAATTATAATTTCCTATAAGGCTGCCTTGAAAGGGAGTGGAAATTGTTAACTCGGCGTCTTCGGATCAGCCGGCGATTTCTGTATCCTAAATGTTCCGCAAGATTATAAGTCGGACAGTTTAATTAAAAGTTTCTTGTCAAAAGGGGAGATCAAAGGGGAAACACGTCCAAGGGAATCCTCGAAGCTGTTTTTTCTTCCGGCAACGTTGGACTGCGCGTTCCGAACAAGCACTTGCGCAAAAAAAGACTTTCGTTAACAAATACCACGGGGCCGTAGGAATCTTCTCGCTAGGGGAAAAAGCACGGTGAACAAAAGACGCGTTACGTTTTCCATCCAGTTTACTTGAGCATCGCGTTACAAGGTAAAACTAGCGGTTTTCTGAAAAAAAAAAATCGTGCGCATCTTCTATCGCGTCTGGAACAATCTGTATGCGTGTACGTATGTGTGTGTGTGTGTGTGTACGCGCGTGATTACAAGAACAACGTGTGTATTAAAAAAAAAAGAAAAAAAGAAAAAAAGCCCGAGAGCTAGACGCATGATTACAAACGCCATTTTTCTAATTAGTCTGCGTCGCCAGTTTCGCATTCTATTCAGCCCTTGTGATCAAGGCACGCGTGAAACACGCGTCATTCGATCAATTTCTCTCTTCGCAGCTCGTTCGCTATACATCGCAGACGGGGATGCGAACGTGGCCATCGATCATGCGGCTCGTTCACTCGCATTCGCTCCTACACGCGCACTACCGGCTGCGGAGCTTCGGAAATGACAGCGCTGGCGGTACAGTAACGTCCGAAGATGTTTAACTTGTTTATTGATGTTTTAATAAAACCATCTTGAATGTGATCGTCGCATTTTTCTGATTGCAACGAGTACAAACACGATATAATTAGTATAATTTTCAGCTGTTTTATCCACGATTCGGTGGAACGTCTCTGGGACGTTCGGATAGCAGAGGTTTTGCTATATCGTCGTTCGAAGGGGTGGAAGTGATCGTAAGGGTGTCGTGTTTGGACTCGTTTTAATGGGGACAGTGTCAGAAATGCGATGATAGAATCGTGATGGAAAAATGATTGAAAATAGGATTGTTTAATAGAAGGAAATACTGTACGATGTTGTTAAAGATGTTAACGCTGTGCCTGACTGGTTTGTGGATTTAGGATAGCGGTTTAACGGGCACGGTGGTTAAGAGGAAAATACAAAGTACAAAACGGCGTTAGAGGGTCTAAAACAGAATCTGTGTTTGGGGAAACCATGTTAGGAAATAGTTGGTTTGCTCGAACGCTATTATTTTCTTGGGAATCGGACGTTCCTAGCCTCTGCGAGGAAGTAATGGTATTCAAATATTGGCTCGCTATGATTAGTGGTCGATGTTAAGTCTGACCTAGTTTCGACTGAACTTCATTATACGTGGACTTGCGTTTAACGTTCCACATGTTTCATCGGCGAACGATATTTTCAATTCAACACTTACAAATTCCTGAACATGATTTTTATAAATCGAACAACGTTGAGCCTACCAAAAATATTAACATTGCTTAAAGCTGCATAGAATGTGTCCCCAGAAAATTAATTATTAATTTAAAAATATCATAAAGCGACTAGAACAATTTTCACAGTTTATTCAGCAATTCATTTTCGAGTTATTAATAAACCAAACTAATTTTTGCGACACCCCAAGAAACTTTTTCCTCAGCGAAAATATTCTTCGAGGCACGGTTAAGCAGTTACGAGCGAAAAACACGGTCCAATCGCGGCGCAGAGGGCGGAGTCCAGCTCGGCCACGCGTCAGCGCCACGCCCAGCGCAGCTGATCCAGGCGCGCTCTCGTTGGTCCTTGTTTTTCGTTAATAACTCCTAAACGAGTCCACGCAGGAGATTTTCGCAAAGAGAAAAATTGCTCGGGATGATCCGAGGAATCGCCTCGTGCAAGAAACTCTGTATAGATCTCAGCCATACTTCTCGACGTTACTGTATCCACCAGACACGTCCTCCCCTATTCTAAACGCTACAAACAGCAGAATATTAGATCTAATTTATCGCGCGTCCTCGAGTCTGAATGCTTTCCCGAAAGCACACTCGAGCCGCCGCTAGTTACCGCATCGTCTCCAGGCTCTATAAAACGAACGGCGAACGACAAAGGGGCGTCCGAGGCGATTCGGTCCACAATGCGGACTCCGGGTCGCACATTTTCCATTTCTCTCGATCCCGTCCGGCGACGGACACTCTCGCAGACAATATTCGACTCGCGACAGTCCGAGAAGACTTTACGAAAGACTCCTGGTCAGCCGTTCCTTGAATGGCCGCCCACGGCGACCGCCCGAGGCAAAAATAATATTTCAGCAGCCATCCGAGCGGTTATTGTCGCCGAAAGATTCGTTTAAAACTGTCCCCGCACTGACAGCGTAATACCTGTGTCGTGTGTTCTCGAACGCCACTGGCTGGGACAGACTTTTCCACCGAAAAACCATTCTCTCTCACACTCTTTCTCTCTCTCGTCGAACATCCTCCGGTTGGCAACTGACAATCACTCGGTTCATCATGCTGGTAACCTAAATCTCGCTCTCTGCGTCACGGTTAACCCTTTGCACTCGAAACAATTCCGAAATCGAAACGATATTTTTGTTAATCTCCTACGTGTTTACTTAATTACTGTTACTCGACAACGCTAAAATTTTTATCACGTAAAAATTGTTTAAATAATATTCTGGCAATTTTTGCAGGCATCTTAGCAGCACCATTCGAGTGCAAGGGTCAATTGCACAAATATTCGGACAGTGCTTCGAAGATTATCTCCATGGACATTTTTTCCTTCAGTTTTTAGCTGTTTTTCTGGGCTGTTCTGATTTCGACAAAGTTTATTTTGTGGTACAATTGTTACAACATTTTCTATGCCATACGTGAAACAGGAAAGTTATTTGTTTCTAAAGGGGGCGTCCCCAATAAACGTTTACAATATCTTCTATACTATTCGCGGAACAGGAAAGCGTTGCATCAATTCCTCATTAGTTTTCGAGGCGTTATAAATTGCTTTCGAAGATGTACTAGACTCAGAACTTAAAAAGTCCGCGCGATTGGACGTCGTCCCCCAAGGGGGCGGTCCCACCGAATATTTACAGTTGAAAGCACATGTTTCTATTCGCGATTAACCATTTTCCCGGTTAATGGGCCCGCGAACTTCCGAGCCAATGAATCCGTCGGACGATCAACGTGGCGCGCGTCGAAAAATACAAAATTCGACGTGCAATATCAAAAGAGGGACGTCAGCATCGAGGCCGTCATTTCGTATTCCCGGGATATCGCGGGCGGCAGTTCATTTTATTTCGACGGAGTATCGCGGAATGAATGACAAATTTTTTTGTTCTGAAAATTCTGCCGAAGACGTATTTCAATGGGGAAAGTTTCAACGGTCGAACGTCTCCTCGATTCCGAGGGGACAAGCATTTTTTCACGTCGAGCCGGACCGATAGAAACGCGATTAACGAGGAAAATAATCGCATCCGGCGCGATTCGTTTGCCGGCTGAATGACGCAAATCAATCGTGAACGTCGCCACGACGAGGAAACTATCTCGGAAAAACTGATTTTACGGGTATCGATCCTGCGCTACGCGTTGAACAAGTGTTTCAGCGAAGGGCGTTCGGCTAGGCGTCCGTCGGAATATTGTTTAAACGTTTTTCGAAAAGGTGAGTGCTTATACACTGATTTCATAACGCGCTCGACGATCCGATCGCATTATTCGGCACGTTTCTACATCGAAAATACGGAGAGAACTATTCCTCGAGGCACCCGGATCCTTTTCTACAATATTTTAATGTTATAATTGTAAATAATTGTACTTTACATTTGACAGTCTTGTAGAGCACGAAAAGACGATTCCAACGAGTATAATGAACGTACCATTGCGATCACCGGTTCTCGAGATTCTCTTGTCGGAAAGGTAAGATTGAAGTTAGGGTTGTATCATTCAGACGCGGATATCTCGAGATTGAATGATCCTAATGGTATCGTGATTATATTCGTTGAACTCGTCTTTTCATCCCCTACGAGAATATCGAAACAAATATATAGGGTGTCCTTGAAATAAGTAGCAGTGAGATTGCGATCTCGTTTAGAAAATTAATTTTTTGATTAAATCGAAATGGATGGCGTTATGGGAGAAGAGAATCGTGATAAACGAAGGTAACTTCGTTGTAAAATCTTCTGCCGTTCGAATGAAACGTCGAGCAGCGTTGCCGGACGATCTGGTTGGGTTTTATCTAGGAAAATTCGAGGCGAGAATAAAAATGGAATAAAATGAAACGGTGTCGAGATATCTGGGGGCAACGGTGAAGCTCGGTGACCTGCGAAGAGGGCTCTATACTGGATGCGCAAACGGAAGTGGTCAGGTGCGATTCAGCGGGTTTCGCGGCGTCCGGTTGGGAAAACGAGACACTTCCGGGCCTGGTGAATGCCCTGGGAAGGGAAACCGGAAGCAAAGACGGAACGGCTAGGCTGTTTTCGAAACCGAAACCGCGAAACCGAGGAAACAGAGGAATAATCGATAGCGATCGATACTTCGAGAAACCGGACGCGCTACACCTCCCATAAAACACGAGCAAAAAAATCATTTAAGAGAATATCCTGCTTTCGAGTCAGCCAGAAATCAATCTGATCTTTTTCTGAACGTATATGCAAAACAATTCGTTCGAATTCGCATGATTAATCATGTTACGTCTGCGAATCTAGTCGCTGCAGAAATTTACTGAAACGTACTTCGTAGAAAGATACGCAACTCGTTCGATTTTGATTATTTTTACTTGGAAAAAATTACACGTGTACTCTAAACTGCCAAGAATAACTATGTAAAATTGCAATTCAAAAGTATCAGCAGTTCTTGCGAAAAAAATTCTTAAAGATTATACTATTTGATTGATACTATTGATATCAAGTGGTATTCGTTTAAAAAAATTTATAACTCCTGCAATTCTGATTGCATCTATTTGAAAAAAATCACAGACCTACTCAAAACACCCACGAATACTTATGTAAAATCCTGATCCCGAAAGTAAGACGGTTCCTTCGAAAAAAATTCCGAAAAGTCCTCGAAGCAGAATATCCTGTTAATCAGTTTCGCACGATTATCGAGTTCGACGGAAGCTGCTTTCGCGCGCAAGAATGAATGAAGAAGAATCGCTGGATTGAAGTGCGTAATCTCGACTGTAATGTAACACACATTTTTGCTATACATTGAAGCATGATTCAAAGTGTCTCCGTTTTCCAGGATACCGTTGCGTCACTCGCGAATCCTGCGGCGTCGTAATTCACCGGTTCCTGACAGTTTCTCGCATTTTATTCCTGACGGCTGAAAGTGAGACGTCTGCAGAGGATTACCGGCTGATCGTTGTAGTCATAGTTGTCGCAGTTGTAGTCGTAGTTGTCGCGTTCGATGTCGCTGACGAGGTTTACCGATGCAGGGCCCAGCCGATGGTATAGTTGCGGGAAGATCTTCCCGTGCGCTCTAGGCGATCTGCGGAAAAAATTCGCCGACCGATGGCACCGTGTGAGAACACTATGTCTACGATGACTATAACGAGCCGAACGATCCGACGACACGATCCAGGTGCCCATATTCCTCTCAAATCGCGTCTGTCGCAAATCACGCGACTACGAACCGATTTTTCGAGAAGTTGTTCATTAAACTGCTACAATTCCCCTAAAAATTATGGCACGACCATAATCTCGGGCTCATTTTACAGCTTCAAGTCTCTACTTTTGTAAATAATTCTGAGAAAATTCTAATTCTCTTGACAAATACTTGGCACGATATAGAAGACAATATTGGGGGACAATTTTGGCCAAAAATTGTACAAATTGAAACTTCTGTGAAAATGTTAAAAAATTTTTTTCGGGGATCATTGCAAGATGGGTTTGAAGATTGAAGCTTCCTCTTTGTAACGAGAGCTTGAAACATGTTGTACGATTTTTTTTAGCTGTTTTGTGGGCCAAAATGTGGAGAAAAGTTTGGTTCTGCGAAGAGGTTGTTTCACTGTATCATTGGCTAAGTGCAGGTTTTGTTTGAAAATCGACAGAACAGGTAAAAAAAATCGCAGAACGATTTTTGAGGTCACGTTGTAAAGGGGAAGGTTCGTTCTTCAAATCCTTGGTGGGCTCATCCACCAAAAAAATTTATTACCAATTTTATGAATGTTTAAATACACCATTGTTCATCTCTCCAGTTCCACTCAATTTAATTGTTGTGCTCCTCCCATCTTTCAAAGATCGACAGATCAAGTAAAAAAAATCGTAGATCAATTTTTAAGGGCTTATTGCAAAGAGGGAGGTTTATTCTTCAAATCCTTGGTGGGCTCATTCATCAAAAAAATTTATTACCAATTTTATGAATGTTTAAAAACACTATTGCTCACCTCTCCAATTCCAGTCAATTTAAGAGCTGTGCTCCTCCTATCTTTCAAAGATCGACAGATCAAGTAAAAAAAATCGTAGATCAATTTTTAAGGGCTCATTGTAAAGGAGAAAGTTCGCCCTTTAACTAACGGGCGAAGCCATTCACTAAAAAAATTTATCAACACTTTTATAAATATTTAAATACATTGGTTTATGGGTACTTGATGCGCTCCTTCAGCTAAGCCGACGATTAATTGAAAATGTGGTATTGCAATCTAAATTCGAATTCGATTAGCATCGCGATCTGTCGCCCGATTATGGCACATTCGCGTCCGCGAGATAAGCAACAGCATCGCGTGCGGAAAACTATGGCAGTGTTTAGTTTAATAATCCATGAGAGTCGGCGCCGCTGACATGATAATCGATCGACGATGCCAATGAAGATATCACTCGTCGAAACAGTTATGTTTTCTCCCTTACACGAACGCCATTTGTACGACTGGCTATCAACTATAAATCAACTATAACATCAACGAGCGCGACTATTAAATACTGTCTGCTTAGAAAATTCATTGCCCTGAACAGTAATCTATAGGATCTCGGCTGAAAAATAAATAACACAAGGTTTAAACAATTCACAAAATCTGAACAGACTTTATTTCCACCATGAAAACCGTTTCGATTCTTCTCGGAACATCGCTCGATCCGTTTAATGTTTATTACATGATAATTGCAACCCGCGTGGCTGCTAATGACTCGCCGATTAAAACGACCACAGCGAGATCAACTATAAATAAATAAGGTGCTCACCGATTTCGAGTTGCCGCAGCAAATATTTAAATATTTGCGAATGAAATTACACGGCCGGGGTTGCACAGGAATCTACGCACATCGTTAACTATTCCGTTCGGTTGCAAATCAAACAACAACGTCGTTAAACTTCGACAAATTTTTAATCGCCTTCCACTGACGCGGTCAACACCGAATTCATGAAGTACCGAGATCGTTTATTTTGCGTTGCTATAGAAAAATGATGATAATAGGGGTTTCTGTGTACGCAGGAGGGTTTCCCGTGAAGGATATGATTCCTTGAGCGATTTGAAGAAACTTTCTCCTTTGCGAAAATCCTCTCCGAGGCTCCGTTTAGAAGTTATCGACGAGAAACGCGGGCCAATCGCAGCGCGGTGGGCGGAGTCCAACTGGGTCGTCCCCTTCCACTAAGCGCACTGCATTCGGCCCGCGTTTTTCGTTGATAACTCCTTAACGGAGCCACAGAGAAGATTTTTGTAAAGGAAAAAGTTTTTCTGAATAGTCCCAGGAAGATTTTCCTCTGAGGAAAATCAATGGGAAATCAATGGGAAAGCCTAGGTGGCTGTTTGCAATTTTTATTCTCGACAAACTATGCAGAGAAAAGTCCTACCTCGACGAAGAGTGCTATATTTTCCAGTTGGTATTTGTTATCACAGCTACAGATCGCGTTATTGCGGTCGAGAAGCGATTTATGGGAACGATCATGTCGAAACGCGGACAGTGGGAGGGGCGAACATGGAATTTCGAAGTTGTAAAAAGTTTTTTACGAACCGTCCTCTGCGACACACTATCTAATCTAATACAGCGGCTCTTCCTCTATTTATGTGCTCTTAAGAGTCTCCCCTAAAACCGGGGAAGTGCTTTTACGGAATAACCGACGCGCCGCGTCTTCATCTTAAGTATATAAACTCGACAAAGCAATCCCCTTAGAGCAAACAGCAGCGGCAAGCGTGTCTCGAAATTAAAAGAGCATGCAACATGAAATTATTTATTTCGCAAAATATTTTGCTGTCCGATGTAACTTTCAGAACGCGATTCGCATTACCTAACCTCAAAGCGACGAGTTTTAATATTAGTTCACAATTATAGAAACTGCTAAGATTTATTCATGGGGAATTATTTATTTCACAAAATATTTTGCTCTCTGGTGCAATTTTCAGAACAAGATTCGCGTAAGCTAACCTCAAAGCGACGAGTTTTAATATTAGTTCACAGTTATAGAGATTGCAGAAATTTATCCATGGGGAATTATTTATTTCACAAAATATTTCGCTGTCTGATTTCCAAAATAAAAAGCGGAGTGCGTGTTGCTTCAGAGGCCACGCGCGCTCCTGTAAAAGCCGCCATACTTTCGCGGGCGTGACGTCACGCTGCCTTAGACCCGCCCTCGCTGCATTCCCATTGGCCAGTGTTTTTCGTTGATATCTCAAGAACGAGGCTTCGAATGGCATTTTTGCAAAGGAAAAAGTTTCTTAAAATAAACCCAGGAAGCTCTCTGTGTATCTTCTGATTCTTGTCACATGGAAACAGCCTAATCGATGTCGTAGATACAGTTCTAGCAACGGGGCTCCACTATTCGATGCTACTTGACAGTTATCCTGTTGGTGTTTCGAGATATTGAACCTTTGGAAGTTACTATTACAAGGCGAACCTCGTGTTGCAGATTATGGCTGTAATAGTTTCAAACTTGTCACCCAACAGTGGAATCGACAATTACGACGATTAGACGGTCACCTTAAACTGAATAAGTTTCGTAATTTGCAAGAGAAGCAAGCTAACATGCAAATCTAATTTTGCAATTATTAAAATTATAACAACGCTAGACAATTAAATATTGAACCTTCCCTATAAGCAGACGCAATTGCAAACCTTTGTGAATCTTATGCGAAATAAAATCACCCAGCACTGTCGAACGTTTTGCAGCTGTTTAAATTATAAAATCGTTTCCGAATAAATAAATTACAGTAATGGTTTAAACATGCAATCGGAAACCCTTTTAGGATTTTTATAATAATTCGCGCGTCGCCCGCAAGCAAAGGGAGTTAACGTCAAACCAGCCGCTGTCGAGTGGCATTACAAATCGCGATTATCGAAATTATAAAATCGTCGCCGTCGGGGAAAAACGAATTTACGTTCTCGTGCAAACATACTACTTTTCGCGCAAGGCGTCCGCACATTCGATTCTCGTTTGACGAACTTCGAAACCCCGCGGCAGGCTCGGAGGCTGGACGCCTCAAAGGGGGCTGAAGCCCTCGAAATTCAAATTCCGCGGGGCTTAACTCAATTAAACTGCTCAACGTTAAAAATTCCATCGAACAAACACCGCGGGAGCAGCCACTCGATGGATTTCTCCTCGAACGGGACCAGTGATCAGGAAAATATCGAACAGCCGGCGGAACTTTTTCATCTGGCTCGTGTATCGGAACCGCAAGAATCTCTCGAAATCCTAATTACAAATCCCCGGGCGAAGTTTGAATTACAAGCGGGGCCGAACGCGCCGCGTAATGAATTATTTATATTCCGGCTCACGGACAGAGACAGATAGACGGACAGAGAGAGAAAGAGAGAGAGAGAGAAAAGTGAGAGAGAGTGAAAGAAAAGAGAAAAACGAAAGAGATACACCTAGAGAGAGAAATAGAGAGAGAAAAAGAGAGAGAGTGAAAGAGAAGAGAAAAAGGAAAGAGAAACACCTAGAGAAAGAAATAGAGAGAGGGAGAGAGAAAAATTGAGAGAGACAAAAATTGAGTGAGAGAAAAATTGAAAGAGAGAAAAATTGAGAGAGACAAAAATTGAGTGAGAGAAAAATTGAAAGAGAGAGAAATTGAGAGAGAGAAAAATTGAGAGAGTGAAAGAGAGTGAGTGAAAGAGAAGAGAAAAAGGAAAGAGATACACCTAGAGAAAGAAATAGAGAGAGGAAGAGAGAAAAATTGAGAGACAAAAATTGAGAGAGAGAGAAATTGAGAGAGAGTGAAAAAGAAGAGAAAAAGGAAAGAGCTACACCTAGAGAGAGAGAGAAAGAGAAGAGAAAAACGAAAGAGATAAACCTAGAGAGAGAGAGGAAAAGAGAAAAGAAAAGAGAGAGAGAAAAAAGAGAGGGAGAGAAAGATCGACACCAGTTCGCTCTCGATCACACCGATATAAATGGATCCGCGGACGAGAGCGAGATCAAAGTGCCGTCGCGGCGTTAAAGTGGGGAAAAAAAAGGAAGGAGAAGAGTGTCTGTCGACGGACAGTATTGTAAGAATCCGGCGAACGGATGAACCAACCACGGCACCCCATTTATTCCGTGCCGGCTCGTGAAACTCCGGAGTAATTAACGCGGCCGTCGAAGGGATGCGCTTATTTTATCGTCGCGTCTCACGCTTTCAAGAACAAAAATATATATTCGAACGTTTCATTCCGGAGAAACGCGCGACGGTTTACGGCGGGCCGCTTTGACGACGGGCTTTAATCGTCGGCGTTTCCCATTTTCGAAATGCCCTCGGAAACGCGGCAGCCGACTACCAAAACCGTGCGCGGCGTACGCTTTGACTACGGGAATCGCGCGAAACTGTAGCCCACAGTCGCTAGGAGATCGTTGGAACGCGGCACTCGGCTTGTAAATTTTATTTCACTGCATTTCAACTGATATTGGTACTCAGGAACGCCAGCGGAAATGTTCCTCTACGTCCACCAACCCTTTTCGACGAAACTTCACAGTACTGGATACGTTTTTCAAGGACACCCTGTATATTTGCTATGATATTCT
The DNA here is from genome assembly GCA_028453745.1 of Agapostemon virescens. Classification (NCBI taxonomy): domain Eukaryota; kingdom Metazoa; phylum Arthropoda; class Insecta; order Hymenoptera; family Halictidae; genus Agapostemon; species Agapostemon virescens. Next base: position 11,379,192 of record CM052095.1, on the reverse strand, counting down.
CGTAGAGGACGAAGAGACGAGTTCAACGAGTACCATGACCATGCTACTGCGATCTTTAGATCGTTAGATATTCATGTCGGAAGATACGGTTATGAGTTAGGTTTACTTTATTCAGAGTTGAAGATCTCAGGAGAGAATGATCGCAATGCTATCGTCATTATACTCGTTAGAATCGTCTTTTCATGCTCTACAAGAGTATCGAAGAGAATGTACCGGGTGTCCATGAAAAAAATACCAAACTCCTCAAAAGTCTCGTTGAAAATTGATCCGAAAAAACGTCGTACCTCGAGAACTTCGGTTCCCCTGAAAGAAGAGATACGTTTCAGCGAATCGCGGAGAGAACCGTGTCGCTGGACTAATTGCAGAACGCCCTGACATACCAAGAAGCGAAATTAGACCGTGTCCCTGGACGGTGACGTCGCTATAAAAAGGAACTATACTTTCGAAGCACCTACTCTTGTTTAGAGGGCAATCTAATTGTCGTTTAACCAGCACAGCGGAACGGGAACGAACGGCATTCGAACCGGCTACAAATTGAGGCAAACGAAGTTTGTCGTCGGGTCGAGTGTCACTTAATCCGTGCGATCGATACTCGAAATACCTTTTTTTTTTCTCTTCCTCCCCTGCCACCGTCGAAGCAGCGCGTCCCGAGGTATAGCAATCGCGGAAACTTCTCCGTGGCCGCGTTTCATTTATCTCCAGGCTGGCAGACGCAGCCGTTCCCCGTTCCGCAAAAAAATTACGGACCACCGATAAATCTGATTTCCGGCGAAAGTTTTTTGTACGATGGCCGTTCGCAATTTCCCCGTGATTTGTGGCGAAAAAATCATCCAGCGTTTTATCGACTCGCGATCACCCGGTTTCCGTACTGTGCGCGCTTCGTTCCCCGCGAGTACAACGGTACGCTTTCGAGCAGGCGTTCCGTTTTTCCCGCCGCCGCGCGACGAATCATTTTCGTAAAATATTATGGCAGCGCGCGCGCCGTTCAATTTATACGCGGCACTTTTATAGATTAGCACGAATTTGATCTCTCTCTTTCTCTTTCGCGCTGGCGGATTTTTATCGGCCCCGGAACCGCGACAGTTTTATTCAAATTCGAAACGTCACGGCCGCCCGAGGCTGTTTCATAATATTTCGTACTTCGATACGTTTTATCGACGCCGTAAACAAATGCGATTGTTGAAAAGGGCAGGATTCCACGGGGGAAAAAAATATATAAAAATATATTCGAACTGTGTTATTTATAGAAAACGGTATTTCAGAGAAAGTCACCGCTCTCTCTCTCTCTCTCTATCTGTCCCTGAAACGCGATATTTCAGGCATATTTCGAATAATTATTTACCGACGGGTCATCGAAACATTCCTATTCCGCTCGACGATGTCAAGTAACCGTGCTCGATCGGCCGCGCGCACTCGACCGGTCGAATATGCAAGTGCCGCTGCTGTGTCTAAATTAAAATATTGCGACGGTTGTTTTCCAACGGTTTTTATGCGAAATGTGCAACGATTTCGCGCAGCGGTATTGATATTTCATCACGAAAAGTCGCGAGAGCGTTTTTATGGACATCGATTCGCTGGCTAATTGAAACGAATGAAATAACGTAACAATCAGAGATTATTTTAAACTGTTTCCTCGATTGCAGGAAGCGGCGGGTACATCCCCGAAATTCGACTGAGAACGTTCGATAAAGGGTTCCCTGACACGCTGAAATATCTCGGTTTCCGGTTGCAAAATTAAACGGGCATCGGGGGAAAAAAATGATGCGGCGGACACCGCAAGCAAACGCGTCGTGAGTTACGATCCGAACGATGCGCGGGGAACAGGCTGAAATGTAATGTATTTATAATCACCGGATAACGAAACAATTTATTCATGAAATACGTCAGTTCCGTTCGCGCCGTTATGAAATCAGAATAGCGTTTATAAAAGCAACACGTTCGCCGTTCAAATATCAGGTATCGCTGTGTTGTTCCGATATTAATAATTCGCGACAGAAAAGTTTAAAAATTCACGATCTATATTTCAGCAGTGATGACAGATATACAGTTCGAATTGATAAACCACTTGAAAGTAATAAAACTTCGATTCAATAATGGCCAAAGTGAATAGGAAGTTTCAGAGCTTTATGAAATACCCTATGTAGTAGCTGTTGAAATAGAGACGACGTGGTCGTGGATGAGCGCAGAAGATAGCAGAGTCGATGCACTTTCCGATGCACTTTGTCCCGTCTCGATATCTCGATTCGTTCAGGAGATACAGGCGATTAAAGTTTGCGCGTAAGGAGAGCGGAGTGGGGGGTCCATTCATATAGTAATAGCGTAGCGAGGGTCACGCACGTGCGTAGAGGACGGTCAGTGACCAGCGCGTAGCGATAGGTCAGTGACCAGTGCGAGAGAGAAAGCGCTAGTCGAACGTCAAGAATTACCTTAGTCTTTAAACGGCGATATCTCGGGAACCAGACGTCGCATCGTAATGAGACAAAAACCATTTTAAAGGGGAGGTTTCAGGCTTTCCAACGAGCCTAGTCTGGTTAAAATAGCGCCAATATTTTCAGAGTTACAACAATTTGAAAATTAACTAATTTCAATACGATTCCCACAGTGTGTTCCACGCGCTTCAATTAATGAAATTGAACAAATATTTGGAGAATAAAATGTTTCTGTTTATTGTGATGTACTCTGCAACTGGTCCACTTAATCAGACATCCACCGATGCGATTAAAAAACCGTAATTAAATTTCGCAGAGCGCAGCACTGTTCGAAACGTTGCAAACAAATTCTCCGGGGATTAATTCGACGGTTCCGGACACCGATTCGTCCACAGAGCTTTTCATACGTAAACGACCCGTTCCCGGCGACGTTAACATTTTAAAACAGTGCCGGGGCCGTAACAACGCTTACGTTTCCAACGGAAATTCGCCGCGGAACGTGGGTGGAAACCTTTTTACGTATCGGGATCGACGAAAACGATGACGACACGTTGAAAATGCTCGCGCCAAAGCACCGGCATGCGGCTGCTCTAGATAGTAATTTCCGGCAAAGTCGTAACTTGTTTGCCCGTTCTTGCCCGGGAACCGATTTCCGAGCAGTCCGGTGAGAAAAAATACGCTTAAAACATAGGGAGACCGTTGGAGCTGGTAGAAAATTTAGGGGACGTAACGAAGCTACAAACTAACGCCGCGGGAACGCCACGCGTTAACGTTACGCTCGCGGATAACGCGAGAAATAATTCACGGGGCCCCGGCATTTGCATAATTTTCGAGTTATCTGCTTTTGACCGAAAAACCGAGTCAAATTATTAGCGTCGCTACGACGGGAAACACTGTTCTGCTGTGTTCGTAACCGATCCTTCCGAGTCGTCTAAAGTTGCTCCATCATTTTTACAATATGTATTGTCAATTGTTAAAATTCTATTTTATTTGCTTACACTTTTACTGATTAGAACGTCGATTTAGTTTCCCAGTTGTCCTTTTCTTGGCAAGAAAAGAGCCCCTCAATGCAGGAATAAATTGCTGAGCTAAGTAATTGGGGCCAGTGTGTCGATGATCGAACTTAACCCAGCTTCTAAACGATAAGGAGACAGCTCTCGATCCTCCCTAAGAATTTCACACACTGTATACGTATATAATACTTACTATAAAAAATATAATGTAACAAGAAACCACGAAAAATAAAATTAAACAGAAATAACTACAAATCTATTCTTGATTCAAACTGACTAATCCTTTATGGAATATTTTATGGGTGCTTGAATACATCTGAGTACTTCTAACTGGGTCAGAAATCGATTTACACAACCCATGTTGATATAAAGTAGCAACAAATACTTCATTTCATTTGTTTATTCAATTATACAAATTTTATTAAAGTTACTAGCTAAGATTGAACGCTTCCTTTGAACACTCAAATAAACAACAACAATTGCTCCACAATAACTT
>CM052095.1:11359545-11370910 GCA_028453745.1 Agapostemon virescens | reverse complement strand
AAAAAAAATTGTTTAAATAAAAGTGCGAACGGATAATGAAACTAGACTCTTCCAGCTTTAAAATGAGCCCAAGCAAAGTGTCCTAGCATAATTTTCCACGAAACTATAGCGGTTCGAATGTAGGCGATTTTTAAGAATCGTTATCTCGACTGTTTCCATTTTTATGAAAAATGAGTCCCTAAATTTTCACTTGCTACAAGGTAAAAAAAATTGTTTAAATAAAAGTGCGAACGGATAATGAAACTAGACTCTTCCAGCTTTAAAATGAGCCCAAGCAAAGTGTCCTAGCATAATTTTCCACGAAACTATAGCGGTTCGAATGTAGGCGATTTTTAAGGGTCGTTATCTCGACTGTCCCGATTTTTATGAAAAATGAGTCCCTAAATTTTCACTTGCCACAAGGTGAAAAAAAATATTTTAATAAAAGTGCGAATGGGTGATGAAACTAGACTCTTCCAGCTTTAAAATGAGCCCAAGCAAAGTGTCCTAGCATAATTTTCCACGAAACTATAGCGGTTCGAATGTCTCGAGGATGGTCGTCTGTCGTCCGGATGGTGTCCTAGGTCGAATAAGTTGAGTTACTATGATTTTTAATGTCCCCGGGATTCGCGAATTGCTAATAAATCTGGGCGTCGAAATTAGCATACGGATGTTCGCTGGGATAATTTCTATGGAGCCGGTAGTGTCGGACATTTTTAATTACCGTGTCGCAGAGGAGTGGCTGTCATGGCGGAACATAATCGGTCGGCCATATTGAAAATAATTTACGTACAAACGTCGTTTCGCATTCGAAAATTTAATGAGAAGTCGAGCAGCGCTATCGAGGAGGAGGACGACGAATCCTGCCGTACGACTGAATACAAATGGGTTCATTTGCAAAGGCAGAGAACAGCCAGAGACCAAGCAGCGGACAAATAGTTGGCCGAACCCATTATTATTCTTCCTCCGAGTCCTCTTTCACTTATCCTGTCCGCGGAATCAAAATCTTTCGCAGGATCCCGCCGACACGGCGGAACCGTCGAGAGAAGTTAGCACGCGAAAAATCGGCTGCGAAATTCAATCAACGTTCAACTGCGAAAGTGCCTTCTCGATCTTGACGTTCGTCCGAGAACCCTGCGCTATTTAATCCTGCAATGGAATCCGCGGGGTCTCTCGCGACCCGAATTTTTATGCACCCATTCCCCGCTACCGCGATGTCTCGTTAAGTGCAACCGTTCGAAATCGTTCAAAGTTGAGTGCTTTTAGATTTAAGCTAAATGCAAAGGGAACATTTTTATGATTTCATTTATTAATCATTTTTATAATTACTTAGATACGGCGATGTCGCGTTAAGTGTAACCGTTCGAAATCGTTCACAATTGAGTGCTCTCATATTTAAGTGAAATGCAAAGGGAGCATTTTTATGATTTCATTTATTAATCATTTTTATAATTACTTAGATACGGCGATGTCGCGTTAATTGCAACTTCATGATCGTTCAAAGTTGAGCTCACTCTATGTAAGCCAAATACTAAGTGGACATTTTTATGATTTCGTTTATTAATGATTTATATAATTACTTAAATACGGCAATGTCGCGTTAAGTGCAACTTCGTTCGTGATTGTTCAAAGTTGAGCTCACTCTATATAAACCAAATATTACCTAACTGGACATTTTTATAGTTTCCTTAATTAATGATTTATATAATTATATAGATACAGCAATGTCGCGTTAAGTGCAACGGCGAACACTGGAAGGCCAGCAGCATAGTGTTGTCGGATCGTTCGTTCGGTTGTTGATAATTTATTAACATTAATCACCAATGTGTATTAGTGAACATCGATACGCCAAATGTTTGTCTCTGGCAACGTTAGTACTACTTACACCAACGGAGTATAACATCACTTCTAAATACTTGTTACGAAACAGCATAGTTGTGTCTACTTTCACAGAGATTAACCTTTAATTAGAGAATTAATCTACCCCGATGAAATTAATCAATCAACAGAGTCAATCGCAGTGCGTGAAATAGTTTTCGCTAGTGCGCTCAAAAAAATACGTGGGCGGTTAAAATCAATCTAGTGCTAACTACAAAATCGTTGTTGTAAACATACGTTAAAAATGTACGTGGAGTGCGGGTGCGAGAAAAATTGTTGCTCGTGTGCATGAATAAAAAATTGTTGGAAATGTCGGCGCCACCTCCGGCAGAAACTGTTCGATCCGATTTCGAAAATGTCATAAATGTTATAAACTCAAATTTGCCAAATGTTCAATTTGTTTGTTCATCGTCATAAACAATCGCTGTTTGTTTCTATAAATGTTCCACACTGACGGAGAACCGCTTGTTAAATGATAAATCATCGAAGAAAACGTTTTGCAAATACGCGAAGAATAATTCCGCAGATTTATCGAACAGTTTTTCGCCGGTGTGTGATAATTTGCAGTGTGCAAAAACGACGCTCCCAAGTTGCCAGGTTCGCGAATCTAAAACACGTCCGGGTATGAATTTAAACGAATGGCAAAGATGTTCTCCGCGGCCGGAGAAATTTTGAAGCTATAAATCGCTCGGGAATAGTTAGCGATGGGCTCGAGACGCTTCGAGTCTGTTCAAACTTAGAAGGAAAGTTCTGAAAGTCTCGAGCTCTCGGCTATCTTCGAGTGTTAGCCGAAATTAGGGCCTCTTAAAAGTTCCAGGAGGTCTGGCTGAGAGATAATTGATACAATAAATCTTCGGAGTGTTAAAGCTGCTGAACAACTGGAACGGGTTGCATCATGGGAGAAAAGGTAGGTAATGGGAATATACAATGAAACCCTGCCGCGGCGATAACCATTCATTTACGAAAGACTTTCACCGAGCTGTTACATTATTTCAAAGATAAAACGAAAAATTCAAGATCAAATAATTTTTCATAACAAAAATATTGCATTTTTCTTTCGATATTCTTGTAGGGGATCGAGAGACGAATCCAACGACTACCAGGACCGTACCATTACGATCACTCGTTCCAGAGATATTTCCGTATAAAGTATAACAATGCAAACGTTCAAGATAAAGATGTTACCTTTCAGACACGAATATCTCGAGAACGAGTAATCGCAAGGGTGCGTTGATGGTAGTCGTTGGATTCGTCTCGTCGCCCTCTGCAAGAATGTTCAAGAAAATATACAGGGTGTCGTGTAAATAAGTATCTACGACCTGGAAATCTGGCTGATAAACGAGTTTCGTTACGGATTCTGGAATGGAACTGTAAGTATTTCCACGAGAATACACTTTCAGACGAAATAATTAACTGCTCGCCAAGGTGAGCTCGGGTATAGAGGGGATGGCAGGCATTTAGAGTCGCAGAATGGAATTTAGGTGTCGCGGGTAGCGTAACGCAATTGCAATCGTTTCGGATGGTTGTAAGAGTAAATTGCCGGGAATACTTGGGGTAATATAGGTAGAAATAGAAGCCATTACCAGGCGCGGCGTGGGTGTAAGCTCTTCGATTACACCGTGGCCGTGTATCAGAGGGTCGTACCTTTAAAAAAGTCACGGTGGATAGGTTTAAGCGCGCTATTATATGAAGTAACACGTGGGCACCTGCGCGATACAAGCTGCATGTAGTTAACTACTCGTTGCACAGTGCAATCTCGGAATCAACCGGGCAACTTGGGAGCACGCACGCCGATAAAAACGGCTACCGGACGACGGCGTGATATACGCATCGTTACGCCCGGGAAAATATTTTCGTTGTTATCGGCCGGAGAAATTTCGCCGACCACTAACAATTACCATTCCGAGCCGGCGAGAATCATATTCAACCCTTAAACCGACATCGAACGAAAACGCGCAGTCAACCCTGTTCAACACTAGAACTACGGTCGGGACAAATTCCAAAGACGAAAAAAACGATTTAACTAATTACACAGTAATTGAAATAATATTTCCTTGCAGGGAGATGTTCAGGAGATGATTCTGAGGAACTTTTTCCTTTGCGAAAATGTCGCACGCGGCTTCGTTCTCGAGTTATGCGCAGAAAACGTATTACTTTGGAGGCTACGCTCCTGGAACAGCCGCCATGCTGTCCGAGGCATGACGTCACTCTGCCGTACGCCCGCCCTCGCCGCGTTCCTATTGGTCCACGTTTTTCGTTGATATCTCCTTAACGGAGCCGCGGAAGAGATTTCCGCAAAGAAAAAAGTTTCTCGAAGTAACCTCAGGAATCACCCCCTTTTTGGATACTCGATTTTTTGGGAAAATCTGTATTGTTTCTTTAGTTATAAAGCGATTTTGACCGGTGAGTTAGTTCTAGCGTTAAATGTTTAAGTCCGCAGTCTATAAATAAATTGTAAACGGAATTCTGGAACGAATGATAATTGAAGCGCAAGCTTTTATACAGGGTCCACAGTGTCCTCGAGAAATATTTAACCGCTGGTCGAGTAAACTAAAGCCGTGACGCGTACAACAATAAAATCAGATAATCATAAAACTGCGGATGTTGTGAATCTGTAATAAGAGTATCGTTACATTAAAAATAAACCAGAAACGTCAACCATCAATAAACTTTTTATTTATGCATGTGTCGCACATCCATATCAGCTGTAAATGTATGAAATTGTATAGTCTAATTACGGCTAATGAATAAATGGCATTAATATAATTGCTTGATATATAGTCCTGTGTAAAATGACTGAGATGCTGTCGAATGAATATTTACACGTTCGTAATATCCTACGAATGTTAATTAAATGCAACTCCAACGTATCCGTTTCGGTATACTTATTTTGTTTTTCTTCTTTTTTAGTAAATGCGAGCCGCGAGGGTGAGTGCAACACTTTCAAGCGTATAGGCGCAACAAGTATACTTTCTTTGCTATCGAAATGATTGTTTCATAATAATTTTCGGTATCGACGAACGTAGGAGAACTAGGGATCCTTAAACTTGCTCACAGTCACGCATAAAGATAGTGAACGGAGGTACTTACATTTTGTTCGAACGCGTTTATGCGACTGTGAACTCCCTACACTTTTCGATTCACTTTTAGACAACACAATCTTACGCTATCGAAAACATTCGTCCGCAAATTTTGTACTATCCATTCAGAAATTAATGAAAAAGGTCTCGTGCTGTATACAAGGTGTACCGAAATTATTTGGACAAACTTTAACAACAAATTTCCAGGTGCTGTGGACCTAAGAAAAAATTTTTTGTCACGTTCTTTGGAACGTGATCTTGTAAAACGACATCTTCCCTTTATAATGAGCCTACTAAAACTGATCTGCGATTTTTTTTCACAGTTCTATCGCATTCTAAACGAAATAACCACCATTGAACGAATAACCCGAGTAATCCGAGTGCAAAGGGTTAACGGAAGCCAGCAAAATTTTTCCAAATAATCCAGAAACACCGTACACACGAGGCCGCAAGCCTTAATTAACTTCTCTGTACAGGGTGTCTGAAAAACATTCGATCTCCTCGAAGAAACTAATTCCTTAGATCATTTGAAGTAACTTTTTCCTTTGCAGAAATCTTCTACGCGGCTTCGTTCGGGAGTTATCGCCAAAAACAGACTGCGTATGGGTTCCAGCAGTTAGGCCCGCCTACTGCGCCGCCATGTTTCCCCACGTGACGTCAAGGCCACGCCTGAGAGTTCGCCGCGTTGCGATTGGCTCGCGTTTTCCGTGAATATCTCCCGAACGAAGCGTCGTAGAATATTTTTGCAAAGGAAAAAGTGTCTTAGAATAACCTCAGGAATCGTCCCTTGCCCGGGAATCGAGCACTTTCGGGACAAACAAGGAGAGAACTGTGGTTTAAGGGTGAAACGTGGACCGCGGATCTCGATCCCTGGAAGAACGAATCTGGGGGTGTGAATAATGGGGTGGTAGAGTGCCAGAGCGGTTTATTTGCGGTTGATTTTTGCGCTAAAGTACAGATACTCATGCAAGACGAACAGTATGTACAGCGGTGGTCGTGGTAGACTCGTCCTCGAGAAAGAAAGAGAACGATTTAAAGAAAGAAAAGAAAAGAGAAGAAGAAGGATCGACGCTGCGAAAGCGGTTGAAGAAATCTTAGATCCCCCGAAATCGAGACGACGATTCGCAAATTTCGCGATACAATGTTATATATATTCTGCATACTTGAAAAAAAAATATGTTTTACACGTGTGTCGGTTTGTGTAGAAGCATGTGTGTACGTGCGTGTGTATGCGTGTTAGTGCTCCGTGTTTCCGTGCGTGTGTGCGCAAATACAGAAGAGATGGAATTGAAACGAGACGCCGGAGAACGACAACGTTTTATTCTGACACATATAATCTGACAATAGGCATATAATAATTAATACATAAAATGGAAAAAAAAAACGGATGAAGCGTCCTCTGACAAGCCCGTGTGCGCCTATAATTCTTTTTGTTTCGTTTGTTTTCTTAACTAATCGGCTGTTATACACGTCGATCCTGCTGAATTATAATCAGTTGTGTGTGTTTTCTTTGTTTCGTGCAAAATCGGCTGGTGTGAGAGAACGCGTGTGTACGTGTGTGTGTGTGTGTGTAGTGTGTAGTGTGTACGTGTATGTGAGACAGTGTTTTACTTGATTTGTATTCGGTTTTCCCTTCGTTTCGTGTTTTTTTTTTGTTGTTTTTCATTTTTTTGTGTTGCTTTTCTTTATATCTTAAGGTGTACTGTATATATATGTGTGTATATATATACGTATAATATATGGTAAATAAATATATAATATATGTACAAATAATACCTAGGCGAACGCCACTTCGCGTTAAGATGTCGCCACCCCAAGCCGGGACTGCCGTACTGCAACAGACACCCGAAACACTGTCATCATAGCTAGTCGAAAATCATGGTAGACGCGATTAGGGTTGGTTGCAAAAAAAAAACGAGCGAACACCGCACACGTCTCTTTCGCGACAGGAGTCGAAATCGTTTGAGAAGGTACAGGGGACGGTAAAAAGAATTGATTTCTGCACTTCATTCACGAAACTTCACTCATTTAGTTTCTCGAAAGGTAGGACGATTCGTCGGGTCGATTGAAGTAACTTTTTCCTTTGCAAAAATATTCTGCGAGGCTCCGTTCCGAAGTTATTCACGAAAAACGTGGGCCAATCGGAACGTGACGGGGGCCGGCCGAGCGGGATGACGTCAGCCCCCACCGCGCTACGATTCGTCAACGTTTTTCGTTAATAACTCCTAAACGGAGCCACTGAGAAGATTTTTGCACAGGGAAAAGTTGCTTCAAGCGATCTCAAGAGTCATCCTCTTTAAGGAAACGCATTTTTAAGATATTCTGCATGTAAATAATTTCTGAATAACGCTATAATAAAATTGTTGATGCAAACCAATCAGTTTTTACCATCCTCGTGGTATATACAAGGAGTCCTGTGTTTCGTTTAGATGATTCGTTAAGAAATTCATGAAAATTAACGTATGGAATTTGTTCATCGAGCTCTCTGTTGTTTAGAGAATTTATTTATCAGAGATTGAACAAAACGTGAACGAAGTAACTCGATCTTTAGACAAAAATTGTAGAGGATGTAAAAATAAAAATAGTTAATGCTTTGGTAAAGAATTATGTATAATAAGAAATGATTATTCTCTCAAGAACTGAAGCTCGTGGAAAATATTTTACTGACAACTTACGATTGTCCAATTCTTATAACTAATGATAGAGAGACATCATCGAAACTGTTATAAATATGAATATATGCAAAATATAACAGTTGCTGTTTCGTCTCCACACACTCGATCATAGTCATTGCAGTCTTTTATTGCAAGAATCAGGTCTTCCCTCTTGAGTTAACAATTTTAGCAAGGCATAAATAATCTACGTCTCTAATTGCAAGCAACAGGTGTCTCTCTTTTTTAAATACAATTTTAGCAAAGGTGTAAATAATCCATGTCTCTATTTGCAAGCATCAGCTCTTCCCTTCTACTTTAACAATTTTAGCAAGCCATTAAATAATCTATGACTCTAATTGCAAGCATCGGATGTTTCTATTTTGTCTAACAATCTCAGCAAAGCGAAAACAATGGTTATCTATAATTGCAAGAATCAGTTGTCCCCTTTTCCTTTAATAATTTTAACAAGATAAAAATAATTTGTCTTTAATTGTAAAAGTCAGTTGTTCACATTTTCTTTAACAATTTTAGCATATCCATAATTGCAAGAATCAGGTGTTTGCCCTTTAACAATTTTAGCAAGGTAGAAACAATCGATGTCTCTGCTTAAAATTTTTTCTTTTTTCTTAAATTGTCCGTTTAGCGGTAAACGAATAAAATCCGCAGTTGAATTATTAGCGAGAATTATGGTTCACTTAAGGGTCCGGGTAACCGTCGAACGGTCAAAGCTCGAGTAAACCTTTGCGCTTGGATTATGAAAAAATCAGATTATCGAGAGCCGGTGTACTTTGTATCCAGGTCGGAAACGAGGCTCTCGGAATCAATTATTGTCATTTCCTTTGGGCAAAGCGAGCGCGCGTCGTTACTCGATTAAAAGGGCGAAATTTTCAAAGCTAGGAACGTAATCCGGCCGCGGAAAATTGCAATTTCCACCGGGGGACAGGAATAACCGAGAATCATAAAATATACCGGGAGCCTTGCCCGGGGATCGTTGCTTTTTAATTGTCTTTCATTCAGCCCGAAATCGGGCTTTCTATTCTCGCGAAAATTGCGGCCGACCCGGCGCGCATCCGTCATCGACTCTCCGCGAATTAAACAACTTTCGTATCTCGCCAACACACGTATACAGTCGGGGACAAACAAAATTAACTGGACGTGCTCTGAAAACGTTTCCGCAAATCGCTCACCGGTTCGATTCCTTTTTCGGACGTCCAAAGAATTAATTTACTACGTCTTTTGCAAACTGAAATTAATCGAAAATTACTATCGGTCGAATTTCCACAGTTAACAATAACATTTGCTAACCCTTTCAGCTGTGACTGCAATAAATATTCGAAATACACCTATCGTAGATCCGAGTGTCGTACAGGTGTACAAATTTTCGTCGAATTCGAATGACTTTGAAATGGCAGATTCCTGAAGCGATGCCGAACACTTTTTCCCTTTGCAGATTCGCGATCCGAAGCTTCGTTCTCGAGTTATTCGAGAAAAATAGTAATCGGCCACCATGCTTCCAGAGGCATGACGTCACGCCGCGCCATATGCCCGCCCCCGCACGCTGATTGGTCCCTGCTTTTCCTCGATAACTCGGAAACGAAGCGTCGGTTCGTAAAACAGAAAAGAGAAAAGTTTCTTAAAATTGTCCCAGCAATCATCCTTTTCAAGCTCGAACATTTTACAACTGGCTTGCATCTACAACAGGCATATTTTAAATTTTCGTTACGAGCATAGATACAAAGTTTAAAACAGTTCCTAACTATACGAAATTGAGGAAACGTTTCTTTACGCATTACCCAGAAAATTAATATTGTTTTCTGATTCTGTAACTTTTGAATCTGCAACGGAGTCTGATCGAGCGAGTGAAGATGCTGAAGACTTCGAAGCTTCCTTCGAATTGTTATTAAAAATCGTTACGATGCCTCTTCGCCTCCAAAAACGGAGACGAGGCATTTTCTCGTGCATCTCACACACACTCTCGTTCTTCCATGCAAGAAGGAAGCTCCGAGTCGTCGTTTAATTCTGAAAATCATTCGGTTAGTAGAAAACACAACTGCAAGACTTAATAAATAGGTTGCGGATTTTGCGTGCATGTTTAAATAAAATTATATGAAGTTAAAATTAATTTGAGATTGTCAAATTAATTGATTAATCCAGTAAAAAGTGCACTGCCTTCGGTAAAACAGTTTACTGTACTCGTCGATTAATGAATAAATTAATTTATTCGCGTGACTCGCAACCGTCCGCAACCTAACAGTGTTAGTTATTACACTTAATAAGTTACTGCCACAGAAAACGACGAGGAACAATTCATTCTATATCGATTAGTTTGTTAATGACGATACAGTTGGATGCAGACCACACGTGGAACACTGAAATAAAGCTGAAATTACTATGTTGAGATCATCGTTTCCCAAAAGAACCTCGCACAATCCTAAATTGTTCTAATCCCTTAAATAAAACAGAAAACATAAGGATTTGTCACTGAAGAAGTCCTCCCAGTCGATGGAACCAAGTACTCGATTTTCTCTTCACTATACTCTTGCAAATATATTGTTGAAGCTCTCCTGAAATATTGTGCACGACGAAGATCCACCTAGCATATCCCTCCTAGCATAATTAAACAATTAGACAACTGGATCTTATTATAAAGCAGAATTTAGAGTCAATTCTTCTCAGTGATGGGTTAATCGACAATTCTAAAATTCTGTGAATTAAAAGGATGGCCTATCGATCATTTTTACCAGTAAAATTTGCGAACGATTAAATGAGAATAGTTTTCCTATCGGAAAATTTTCAGAAAGAGACCTAGCACAATTCGAACTACGAAGCAGATGTTAGGGAATTTAGATAATTTTTTCGCTGCGAATTAAATGAGAATAGTTTAACAATTCGAAATCCAGTTTTCTGATTCGCATCAAAAAATTCCAGAAAAAAGAATTTGCCAGGGAAATAAAAAAGATTTTTTCGTCTGCGAATTACAGGGATGGAAAAATCGAAGGGGCGAATTCGTCGCGAGAAGAAAAGTAGTCGATGATGAACTGTAAAAATGGAAAAAACATTCTACACGTAGAGAACGTACGCGGCAAGTTTCTCGCGTGACAAAAAGAAATTACTTCCGTTCTCCTATGTAAACAGCTAATCTGAACTGCAAAGCGGCAATCTGGCTAGCAACTTTTTCCACAAACGACCGGGGCTAATTGAGTTGCACTCGTGTGAGCATGAGGGAAAAAGTTTATCGGTAGCAGGCCGCGGTTAGATCCAACGGAGCAGTTCTAGCTTCATTTACCCCGTGTGTCTGTGCCACAGTGATGGGATCGATCCCAAACCAGTCTCGCGAACATCCGTCGATTTACCCGAAAAGCCGAGTCGTTAAAACCAGGCTGCTGACAAATAGGGAGAACTCGAGGCGCACTCGCTAAAAATATAAAATAAAACACGTTCACTAACAAATTAAATAAATTAAACGAAGAAAATCGCTGAGGAATTAAATACAAGCATTTGTTCAAGGTACCATCTTGCAGGAATTAATTAAACAACAGAACAAGGAAATTCGTTCAAGAAACACAGAGAATCAGCATAGCATACTGTACAAAAGTTTACTGAAGAATATCACAAAGAAGTTTACTGAAGAATGAAGAAACTCGCTGAAGAATATATTGCAGAAATTCATTGCAGAATGAAATACAAGAATTCACTAAAGAATATCACAAAGATATTCACTGAAGAATATTAGGAAGATATTCACTAAAGGATAGCCCAAAGATATTCACTGAG
>CM052095.1:11348491-11359535 GCA_028453745.1 Agapostemon virescens | reverse complement strand
GAATAAAATATAGAAATTTACAAAAGAATATCATAAAGAAATTCGTTAAAGAATATAATAAACAAATTCGTTAAAGAATATCATAAAGAAATTCGTTCAAGAATATCCAAAAGTGAAGAACCTCACTGAAGAATAAATTGCAGAAAATCATTGCAGGGTGAAATACAAGAATTCACTAGAGAATATCACAAAGATATTCATTGAAGAATATCATAAAGAAATTGACTGAAGAATAAAATAAAGAAACTCACTGAAGAATAAATTACAGAAATTCACTTAAGAATATCAGGAAGATATTCACTGAAGAATATCATAAAGAAATTCGTTCAAGAATATCCAAAAGTGAAGAACCTCACTGAAGAATAAATTGCAGAAAATCATTGCAGAATAAAATACAAGAATTCACTAGAGAATATCACAAAGATATTCATTGAAGAATATCATAAATAAATTCGCTAAAGAGTACCACAAATGTATTCACCGAAGACTAAAATGCAGAACTGCATTTTCCAGGCTGCATACGAATAATGGAAAAGCTGAAGGCCTCCTTGACTGCGGACTCTGAAGAAAGCAAAAGAGCAGTGCTCGCATTGCATGGTTCTTCCGATGCGTAAAAACTTTTGTTGGAACTTTTAGTTATCTGGAGGCGAGTGGGTTACTCGTAGGTTCGGTTGTTTCCTAAATTTGCGTCCCCGATTCATCTTGGCGAGCGAAACATTCCGGAGATAATGCCGAGAGGCCGTAATCTCATTAGCAGACACGCGTGAATGAAGTTACATGGTAGAACGAACCATGAAAGGAGCGACAACTCGTTTCGCCAGCCCTAATCACGCTATACGGTTTCGCCGGGTCGAAGATACCAGTCGCGATACGGTTGATCCCATCACTACGGCACGTCGGCACGTGTTAAACTGCTCGCTGCTCGACATTTAACGTCGAGAGGACGTCACGCAAAGCTCCGGGAGGCTCTGGCTCGCTTTGCGTGGAAATTAACGCGTCACGACTTCATCGGGTTTGATAGGATGTACCTAAACCTTGCTGCGAGACCCGTCCGCCGGAGTTAAAGCTCGTCCCACGAACACTATTCCCAGTTAACGACGTGTCAGATCAAGCGCAAAACTCTGTTTTCGACCTCTCTGCCCCTCTGCCCGATTCCTCTCTCTCTCCCATCCAGCCGTCATAGGCTAAGCGTGTTAGACCAACGAAACCATGTGTAAACCGATGAAAAAAAGACTGGTCGCCGTTTAGGTGAGTTTCCAGAGCCAAATGCCACTGTCGGAACCGTGAAACGTTCGTGTATCTGCTGTTTCAACAAAGCTGATGGCTTTAGCATTTCCAGAGAGATTATCTTTCCCCTTTGTACGCCGATTACAGGATGGGTCTGTCTGTCTGCTCTGAAAAGTTTGCAGGTGATTAATAAATTCTTTTTCGATACTGAACAAATATGGAAAACTATTTGAAGAAACCGCATTTTGGTCTCCAGACGACGAGAGTACCTCTTTTATATTTCTGAAGCTTTCTAGTAATCTTTGGAATTATTTAAACTAATTACACTTCCCTATATGGTTTCCTATTTTCTGCTATAGATTTTATACTTCCCTGCTTCCTCGAGAGGAACGATTCCCTGTTAGAAGTAACTTTTCAATCTGTGAAAATGTTCTCTGCGGCTCCTTCAAGGAGTTGTTAACGGAAGTTCGCGTTTTCTGTCAATAACTTCTTGGCAAAGCTGTGTAAGATGTTCTCGCAGAGAGAAAGTTACTTGAAACTGGCAATGGTTTCTTTTGAGGAAGCCAGCGAGCACAAAATTTTTGGAACACCCTGTCTGTGTTTGGTATGGATCTCATGTTTCTCTGATACAACCCTGGCTATGGCAAAAAGCGAAATTAGTGAAGCTGCAAAAATAATCAGCATTAATATTTATATAGACAAAAACCACGCAGTCCATTCTGCTGATCGAACCAGCACTCAACGTGTAGCTACCTTTCATTGAATCAAGGCAGGTTTCCTGTGGTTCATGTTAAAGAATCGGAACTGTAGCCGCAGCGTTAGGTCTTTCCGTACTGTTGGGAAAGAATAGAGGTGTCGTAAGTATAGTTCGCAGCTGTGACTCGCATGAGTCTCTCATCGGTGGGCGGTACCGTTGTCGTACAATAAATTAATAAACATGTTTCTTAACCAGGGGAGATCGAAACGAATTTACAAAGTCATTGTACTACTGAATATATTGTGCAACATCGTTAACGATATCGTCGCTTCCAAATCCCCTCGATAGCGAAGGTGTAGCCACGCCATTGTCATCCTCTGACTACTATAATCTTTCGCCTAGTTATGACCAAGACCTATTCCTTGCAACAAAACAATTTCACAACTGGACTGGAATGTTTGATATGTTCATACGCGCACTTGTTAATATACTTGCCAACGAATATTCCTAAAGATTACATTTCCCACGGTTTGTTTGTAATATGCCATGCACTACTGCGGTAGATAATGCGGTAAAGTATGTAAAGGAAAACTGCATGATGCGAGCAACTGAAGATAATTGTGCAGAGAATGTTGAAATGTTAATGAGTACGTGTGTAGACTTGTTTTCTTTCTTTTTGGTGTTGTTGTTAACTACTAGAGTGTTAATAATTCTAATGCATCAATAATTTCTAATATGAAAATTGAAATCATCAATGATTCTAGCGTAATGCAATTGTAGCATTGCAACAGTAAATGTTGCAGCATCTAACTACGTTAGTAGCTAATATTAAATACTAACACTGGGTTTACAGGAAGTGTTCTAATATTTTTATATATTATTATATTCTAAAGTAATGGAAAATGTTTACTTTTAGTGCTCCGTAAAGTTAATGTTAAATGAGCAAGTATATCTACAGAAGTACCATGCAAATGATTATTCTTATCAGACGAGAAACGAGTGTTTTGTATAGGTTGGTGATAAAGTAAGTTGGTCATCCTCTGTTTATATTAAAAAGAACAGTTTTATCTCAGTGATAACTGTGTCTCTGACAACATGCTTAACAGAGCGGCTATTTTTTTTTTTAAATAGACAAGATAACTTTAACACGGACTTTGACGATCAGAGACAGGCAAGAGTTTTTCAAGACAATTTCACCGGACTGAACGAACAGAAAAACATTCGGGACCATCACGGACATTGTAGATCAAATAAATCAGGCAAAAAGACAAATTCTCAAAGGTGTACTGAGATTGAAAGTTTTCGTTCAACACAGATCTTACTCACTGCATTCATCTGCGCTATGATCGGTCTGTTATGGTGCCTATGGGTATAGTGAAATTTTGTGAGGGTGTACCGCTCTCTTTCTTAGCACGTGCCACACGTAAAACTAACAAAAATAAAGAAACGATTAGAATCTTGAATAAATGATCGACGATTATTTGAAAATGAAAACAGGAAAGAGATTAAAATCCAAGAGGAGAATTTTAATACTTCAAACTTGCATTTATGTATAGCTTGAATAAATAAATTAGAGAATTAGGAAGTTGTATTGGAGGTGGAAGTATGTTAGATCATGCTATAAAATAAAAAGAGAAACTTTGACCTAGAACAATTAACATTCTCTTTTTACAAAATAAATAATTAATGTAGCTTAAGCGAAAAGCCAATAAGGTATAATTCCTCGAATAAACTAATCAAGATATTAATCTCTCTTTCAATTAATAAAACGACAAAGGTACGAGTCAAGCTAGAAGCATGAGCCACAAGCCACGAGTGCTTCGTTTATTATTAATATTAACTAAAGCTGAAAGCGACAATGGAACAGGAACGTGATTTAAATAAACTCATACCGAATTAAATGTTTTATGTACTTTAACCTTTGGTTCTGTACTTGGCTGAAAATTGAAAACAGACTAATCACATTTTTGTATTTGCTAATCTTCTAGGTACTTCGGCGATCGTTATTTCACGATATTAAATAGAATAAATAATTGGAATGCTCACAGAAGGGACGAAGAAAGGTATAATCGATGAGAATTCGATTTTAGAATAATTAGGAAACATGATGCAGAGAATAAAGATTTTGAACGGGTGCAATCCGGGGTCTGATATAATTACCTCTATGCCACTAGTTAAAAAAATAATAAATGAATTTAGCAGAAATGAATGGATGAATGACGATGAGCTAGTAAAGCGCTATGTGAGACTACGAAGCAGAGTTGGAAGTGTTAGAAGCATTTCGTCAAATGATCTCCATGGTCCCCCATACAATTGCTTCCATCTAAACGAAAAATTCATTATTAAAGTTTCCAGTTTATGCGAACGATGGTACTAAAGTAGTATACAGTTGCTAAACAGTATAGCATGTGTCTGGATAAATATAATAAACAACCTGTGAAGATCTGTTTTAAACATATAAAATTATTACAATGTTTCAAAAGCGTTTCTGGAACACCTGGAACGAACGGTACTGTAAATGTGATCAAAACAAATGATAATTAAAACGATCGGAACTTATCGTAAAAAAACTGGGTTATGATTCGACCATGAATTTGTACATCGTAAGATATCGTAAGATATACAAATTTGCGGAAGATAATATTGCCAGTGGAAAAGCTCGTGAAAAATTTCGTTTTAAAATACAAGCGATGGAGCACGAACTTTTGCACTGACCAAATGTTCCAAATGTTTTTAATACTATAAATACGATTTCTATCAGATGTCGACGGTAAGTAAATAAATCGTGTATGTACGGAGTGAAGATGAGTGTTTGTTTTCATAAAGAAATTTACTCACTCCTATCAATGTTGCGTTGCAAGTGTGCAGCCACACGATGTCTAGCGTCATTGAACTCCAAGTGAAGTCCAAGTCGAAGCAACGTCGGGTTCTGTTCCACCAACTGAGTAATCTCCATTTCGATTTTGTTTCCCAACACTTGTGACCTCTGTGAAACACATAAACGTGCCCATGTAGCACGCGCAAGCGTAGTAATCATATTTAGTAATTATCATTCTTATATTTTACCTGATTGGAACATCGAAATTCTTCTATTGATTTTGTTTTAAGGAGACCTCGAATGAGCCTCACTATCACAGATGGGCTTATAAAGTTCGTTTCCACACTGAAAACAGAAAAGTTTCATATCTCAGTTATTACATTCGTCCTTGTAGATGACGTCTACAGACAATGGTATACTAACTTGAGTACTCTGAGTGTAGAATTCTTTTCTAAGGCTTCTGCCAACCTTTGCGCAGTCTTATCGGTGACTCCCACGTTTGTTAAACTTAAAGATTCGAGATGGGTATTCATCTCCAGTCCTTCGAATAGTTGTATAAACTTCTCGTCGGATATGTTCTATAGAACAACAAATCGGCGTTAAATGAAATATTCGAACAACTGTGTATTTAGGAAAGGTATGAACACTTTGAGTGCCGATCGTACCGACGCGGCGCTCAAAGTGTTAATGTAATGCGCGTGCTCACTTTAATGTTATTCCAGTTTAGCTCAATCAACGATGCGTCATCTTCTCGAACTTGTTTAATTGTGGCATCGACGTCAGTGTCGTTAGGTGGTTCCATCGGGTAGGGTTTTGGTTGACTAGCTTTTGTAACACCATCCCAACCCAGACCAACAGGCTGACCAGAGTTTAATAGGGAAGCATGGTACTGGTCCTGATTCATCATGGAATGGAATCCGAGGATCGCTACGCACAATCAAAATCGCACGTTCACAATCCGCGTTTATTAGGCCCTATCTTAGGCCCATACTTCCAAATATACTCTAGTATGCTTAAAAGCGGGGTCTCGGAAATCCCCAAATTATAATTTCGTCTATAATTCGAATAATAATCATTTGAATACTCTACCAGCAAGATCAATAATTTCTTCTTGAGTAGCATTAGACAGAGCTTGTTCATATTCTTCTCCAAGATCAATAGCGATTTGTTCGTCTGCTTCTTTCTCTTTCACAGTTTCCTGAGGAGGGGGGATCCACTGCAAGCATCCAACAGAACAGAATAGAAACTTAGAAACCAGTATACATTATCCTGCTTGCAAATAATCATACTGTCAGAAAAGAACACAAACCTTTTTGCCTCTGATTACACCAGGTACAAAGGGCTTCAACTCTGGTATGTCAGGTGTTTCCAAAGCTTGTTTGTTGATGTGTTCAATAAGTTTCTTCCGGTTGAGGGGGCCTGTTGGAGTTTTGTCGCACTCATAACTACAACGTTGCGATGGTGGCATGAAGCTGTCCTGCAAAAGCAGCATACAAACCATTAGATACAAATTAATCTTGCCCAAATACAATATGTGACAAATGTCTTACATCAGGGTCCACCTCCTTGGCCAGCATATTAATCTCCTCTGGAGTGAGTTGCGCCAGAAGATCGTCAACGTCCACATCGTCATATTCGCTCAGGTCTTTGCCGTACAACTTTGCTGCGGTTGTCATGGTGGTAGTTTTGGTCGATGCAGATGTCTGGAAAGTTTCCCAGGGTTCTTGGTCAACGATAGAGTATCTCCGTGACATTTTATCGATTATTATTATTAGTAGCTATGACACAAAGACAATTTCACCGCTCCCTTTCAACTGTTTACAATTATATTAATAATGGCTAGGATACAAAGACAATTCCACCCTTCCCTTTCGACTGATCTACGCCGACTATCTAGTACATTTTAACAGAACACTGAACGGTGTTAGTAATATATTTTTCAAACAACTACAATATTTAGTCAGCAATTGATTTCACTTTGAAGTTCACTGAACAATTGCGAAAAGAGCTCCCCGGAAGGATAGTGCGGTGTTTATTTATCGATCGCAGCAGGAAACCGAGGAACAAGTGTGCAGAACGATAGCGACGAGAATATTTAGCGAAACGGCGGATCACTATGCCGAAGAGCGTAAGCGGAGGTTCCTGGTTGAGCGATCGGCAGATCGACAACTTGCATTTAAATTCGGCAACTGTCCAACGCGGCTGATGCCCTTTGCCCCAGATAATTCCGCGTTGATTTTCATTGACAACTCATCTGCCAAATCGACGAGCCCACGCTAAACTCGTGCGAATTCATGGGTTTACGGCAGCGTTACGAAGCGCGGCAGCATTTCTATGGGATTCGCGGATTGTTTCACGGCGGGATTGATTTCTGGGTGAAAAGTAAGTACCGTGGAAGTTTCCTTCGACGAGGAATTAGACGAATCGTTGATGAATCAAATACCTCACCCACTTCTCACGACAGACACTTCACTGACCAGTTCACCGATTGCGGCTGATTGCGGCAGCGCCCTTTGACGCTTATACCGTGTTCGAATAAATTACATTTGTTTGCGGTGAATGACTCTGTTACCGTTCGAACGACCGTTCCAGCGGAAGCGCAGTGCGAGGAATTTTTAACGCTAGGAACAGTCGGCATTTAATTATGGCTGAACGGATGAAACTTACGAGAGGATTTTCGTCGAGATTTCGCGTATCTCGTTTGACATCAACCTTGCAAGGTGTTTGCTTGAACGAACTATATAGCAAAGCTAGCTCATGGAGAAAGTTGCTGCGCGTCCAGCGTCGCGCAGGTATTGACGTTGTGCCACGGCCGTGGCGGGTTTTTCGAAACACTGCCATATACGTCAACGAATTAACCATCGAATATGGGGAAACATAGGTTGGTCACTAATACCGGGAGAATTAGAAACGAGTTCGTCTTCGACGGTAAAACCTACCAATAATTTCGTTATTCATATATATAGGTGACACAGCAGTGACATTTTTATTATGATAAGTCTATTTTCTAGATGTTCTATAATACATGGCTACATCTACAAGTAGGTTATATTATCGATGACACAATTTAGGAAGAACCGCCACTGAAGATGGGAGAGCTACAGATTCTTTCTTCTGCATAACAATCAACGAAATAATTAAATTACATTACTGCATTGAGGATTTGGATTGAGGTATCTATTAACACTAAACCTACCGACATTTCATATATACCTATTTCTACCATGAGCGGTCAAATGACCGCTTCAAAAAAACATATGTATCTTAATATAGAAAGAGATTTTAGCCAATTGGATAGTAAACAAAATATTTTTCTGGTGCTACAATAAAAACCCGCTCCCCGCTTTTCTATTTAGAAAGTTTTATTCACCTTTATGCATTTTCAGCACATTTTTTACAAATTACAGCATTTTGTATTGCACATTTTCCACATGGATATTTTTTGCATTTTATACAAATTTTGTTAGTCTTATTGACTTTAGAATATCTTATTTGACAAGATTTCCATCTAGAAGAATCTGTAACTGTGTTTATTATTGTTTTTGATGAACATTCTTTGCTTAGCTGTCTCTCCTTCTGATATTCGGTCCCAAGCTCTTCTGCCAATTGAAATAAAAGTTCTTGCCTCAATATTTCTTCACCAGTCGTTTCTTTATATAAAATCCAAGCATTTATCTCGGCTAAATTTAAGATATTGGAAAATACCTGTAAAGGCCATCTTTGACATTTAGATTTTACACTATATTTTCTGGCCATTTGATCGGTTACATCTACACTGAATTTTAGGCTATTATAAAATCTAATTGTCTCTGGTATACAGGTGTCACTTTTTTCAATTTCAATGGATGAATGCATTGAGCTAAGTATCAATACTTTTTTATTAGGTTTAGCTTTATAAATTGAAAGAATAAAATAGTGTCATACTATCCTTTGCCTGTCTCGCTAATTTTAAAGTTACAAACTCCCCAAGTGGGACCGATGGTTCTCTCCCTTCATCTTTTCCCAAATATGGAAAGCAGTTTACTATACACTTACTACTTACATTGGAAATTAACCAGAATTTTATGCCAAATTTGTCCAGTTTGTTGGGCATGTATTGAGTAAATCTACAACGTGCTTTTGTAGGAAACAATTGTTCATCTGTAGTAAGATATGCTCCTGGTTTATAACAGTTTTGACTGTTTTCGATAAATTTGTACCAAACTTCAGAGATCAAAGCAAACTTATCGTTTTGTAAGTGTTGGCTTCGTTGATTTTTGTTGTCAAACCGAATAAATCTCATGATTTCTGCGAAGTCATTTCAGCTCATGACATGCTATACATTTTTTTCGGAAAGTAAACAATAAACAAAGTTGTGAATATTGAAAAATGGGTTGTATGTAAAATACAAAATAATTCCCAAAACAATCAGGTTACGTTATCGACAAGCCGACTGAAATCGAGAGATCTCTTTGAAAAAAGAAAAGCGGTAGATGGTTGAGGTTCTCCCATGAACGAGGATCATGATTAATGGACGGGGAGCAACGAAAAGGGTTTTAGCGGGCTAATTAACTCGATAAATCAATCTGGCCAAGGTCACGGTGCAAGACCGAAAGAGGTGGGTGGATCATGGATGGCGTTGGTGGGAGCGGTCTCCGCGTAGCTCTGACGATCCTCATTGCCGGAAAAGACAGAGGAGAGAGGATCTCTGTCGTGTTTCCCGGCCTCTGCAGTTTTGATTAGAGAGTGTCTATCGGTTGTTGTAGCGCTCGTAGCGGCGACAGCCACAAAAATAGCTGAGGCCTCCTCGCAGGCTGGCAAACTCCCAACGGTCTATACTTGGACATCCCCGCGCCATGATTATTTATAGTGAGCGCGAGCGCGGCCACTGGCCTTCTCGTGAACTAACTAGCCTGCCACCAAAGACGATCCGTCGCCCGTGACCTAGGCCCGCATTAATAACGATTACACCCTCTGAGAACACCGGCGGCTTTAATCTTTCCCTTTCTCTCTCTTTCCACGCTGGAACAAACGTCTTTTCGTCTTTCGTCTTCGGCAACCTAACCCATGAATGCATGTATTATGCGAGGAGCGTGCGACGCGTTCGAAACGATCGTTCGATCGAAGAATGTTCGAATAAAGGATCGCGCTCGCGAGATGTCACTTTGTGCGCACGCGCGGCCGACGGGGCGGAAGCGCCGCCATCTTGGAAGCCATACGAATACTTTCGCCGCGCTTTTTCGGTTATTTTGAAAAATCTAGGTTTAATCTTCGCGTTTAGGGGCGAAAATTTTACTGGTATCTATGCGGAAAATTGTAAGGAGTATTTTCTGATGAAATTTGTTAGCTGGAGCTATGATAATAGGGCAGAAATTGTTTAACAGAGATGGTATATCATGTATCTTCTGACAATAAGTGTAAGGGCTGCTTGAACGGGTCTTTATACATTTATTTAGATATTGTACATTGATTAATTTAAAGTATATACATTTGTTATGTTTTCTGTGGATATTTATGCAATATAAAAATTGTCTTAATTGAATGAGGGTACAAATGCTCATTTCTAAAAATTAGTAGGTGTTATTTAAAGTAGATTGAGAATTCTTATTCGATTCTAGAATAATTAACGAATAATTTCCAGGAGTAGACGGCCTAAATAGAAGCACGTTCGCTTTCCTGAAAACAATCAGGATCTTTACGCAATGGCCGAACACGATGGCGTCGATGGAGATGCTCCTTTTTCCTAGATTATGCAACTGATTCCCATGGAATACGAAGCATTGTTCATTATTCCCTCGCGACAATTAGTTGTTTATGCGATATAAAATTCCGAAGAGAGCTGAACAAGCTAGAAGATCGATTAAAGATGGCTTCCACACGGTGTCACGGTGTCTAGAATGAAACTTTCAGCGCTCCAAATAACCCCGCGCAGCGAGCTCGCGAGAAATCTGCCTGCTAATTAGTTTGTACGTCTCCGTGGCAGGTTTATTTCTGCGTGGCTGAATGAAAACGACTTACTTTCACGGCCACGGAAAAAAAGGCGAGTCTCGTTTTCCGTCTAGATGGATCCGTTCTGGCGATAATCTCGAGTTAACAAACTCTCTTGGGAAAGTTTACGCGTTCTGCGCCAGACTCGAAGGCTACGGTTGTCGCCAAACTGCGGATTTTATGCTCTCGCTGTACAAATGCTATAAATTCAATCCTTACAACGCCTCTGTTTTATAACAAATGTAGACAATTTTGCACCGGGACAATTGTGGACCAGTTACAGTAGAAATTAACTTTATGGAGGGACCAGTTTAAAATTGACTACCCATTTTCAC
>CM052095.1:11329470-11340397 GCA_028453745.1 Agapostemon virescens | reverse complement strand
TCTTAGTATTACTATTTTAACAATTTAACTGATCTTCGTCGAGGAGATTGTTTATTTCAACGTAGGAATTCTCGTTCCGTGTGCAAGGATGACGCCTAACTGCGACAATACTGTCTATTTGTTACATAACCAGTTTTGGACCTTTTGGTCAGCTGTACAAATTTATGCTAGGTTTCTGTATGCCTTAGTATTACTATTTTAACAATTTAACTACCCCGTGCGGAGGAGGTTGTTTATTTCAACGTAGGAATTTTCATTCCGTGTGCAAGGATGACGCCTAACTGCGACAGTATTGTCTATTTGTTATATAACTAGCTTTAGACCTTTTGGTCAGCTGTAGAATTTTATGCTAAGTTTCTGTACGCCTTAGTATTAATATTTTAACAATTTGACTACCCCGTGCCGAGGAGATTATTTATTTAAACGTAGAAATTCTTTTTAATTAGGGCACTGCAGCTTGCAATTTTGTTATTTGTACGTAGTTTTATTTGTTTTTAATTTTTCCTTGATGAAATAAATTAGTAGAGCGCCTTTTTGGGGTATTCGTAAGATCGTTGGCTCGTTGGCTGAATTGTTGAATTGTTTTGGGGAAGTGCATGTGCATTTCTGTGGCGTGCATTGATTTTTTTTAGATTTCGGAGGAGTGACGTAAGCTTGTTAGCATGTTTCCTGTGCTGACATCGACGGATGGAGCGTGTCATTCCGCTCCTAAAGAATTTTGGCAGCGTGACCCATAAATCTCCGGAGATGCATCAAAAGCGTTTGTATCTTGAGTATCCGACAAAATCAATCATGTTCCTACGAACATTGTGCGTTTCCTGGAATCCTGAAAAATATCTGTAAAACTATTCTCTTACGTTTGAACGTTCGGCGCAGTGAATTATTACTTTGAGAATTTAATGGGCCGAGACTAGGCTTCAATGGCGAAGAAGAAAGTCGAAACTTTCTCTTTCAATTACCATAACGCCTGTAATTCGATAAAAACAACTATTAAATGACTTCTCTTATATATAACTCACCGCTTAGAAGCTAGTCCCGTTTCCAGCTGCTGCATCTGAAATCAAAATAGAAATATTAATGCTATACACCAACTAAATTACTATAGTTCACATATTATTCATGCCAAAATTGAAATATTTCAAACATTGCTAAATCCAAAATGTTTAATTTTAAATTTTACATTATAGCAAAATAAAAATATTTCAAACACTGTTGCATTTAAAATGCAAATATTTCAAAGCCTATTTTATCCAAAGTATAAATATTTAAGTTTAGACTCCACAGTATATGAAAATAGAAATATTCCAAGCACTAGTGGATCCAAAATGGCAATATTTAAGTTTAGATTTTACATTATAGCAAAATAAAAATATTCCAAACACTGTTGCATTTAAAATGCAAATATTTCAAAGCCTATTTTATCCAAAGTATAAATATTTCAGTTTAAACTCCACAGTATACCAAAATAGAAATATTCCAAGCACTAGTGGATCCAAAATGGCAATATTTAAGTTTATATTTTACATTATAGCAAAATAGAAATATTTCAAACACTGTTGCATTCAAAATGCAAATATTTCAAAGCCTATTTTATCCAAAATATAAATATTCCAGTTTAAACTCCACAGTATACCAAAATAGAAATATTCCAAACACTAGTGGATCCAAAATGGAAATATTTATTGAAATTATTATAATATATATAAATATTTACTGAAATTCAAATATGATTTATCCCAAAATTAACGAAATACAGATATTTCCAATACCATTCAACCTAAAATTCAGATAATGTAAATCCTGTTTTACATTGCCAAAATAAAAATATTTATAATACCGTCCAAAGATTAATTATCTGGCCAGAAAAAAATTGCAAAATAAAAATATTCTGAAGTGAAAGATTTCGCAATCTCTTCAGAAGAATATTTTAACTGGTATTTTAGAACAGGGACTGTCGAAAATAGTGTTAGAAAGAATTGTTCTGCAAAATTCGCTTAGCCAGCTCTCGAAGCTTCGGAACTCGGAGCACCGCTATACTTTTCTGCGTCGACCCAATAAACTCCGAGGATTCGAATCATCAGATCCGTGGGAGATTCCGGGTACAGGGTAGGGGCAGCGTAAACCATCGACAATTTCGGGTTTAATGATTTTCCATTTAGATTCTCCGGTTTGGCACCTGGAAGGGGAATCGGATTCGAAACTCTGATGGAATTGCGGCGCCGGCGGCTGCAAGGAGGATTAATAGACGCTCAAGTCTCGTAAATAATTTCCTGCAGAGCTGGACCTTGCCGTTCGCCAAAATCCACTTGTTTAAATTATTCCCGAATCTTAACTTGAAAATCGCGCGATGAACAACGCGGGGGTTAGGGCCGTGCCAATACGCTGTGTTTCGTTTCACTAAACAGTGACTATACTTTACGCATTATTCGGGAAGTCTCGCCGAATAAAGGAACAACGATGCGTCACTATAAAACGATACCTATAGTCGTTATAAAGTTATGTCACAGCAGACAGAAATACTTGCTACTGCGTCCGTGATTATTTAGCGAACTATGATTCACACGGGATGCGATAAAAACGAGCAAATATATCAGACGCGAAAAGCACGCGCGCGGTCTTTAAAATGTTGTTGCGCGTTTACTATAGTGATCGTTTTACTATGCCGTTTGTGCATTCATTACAGGGCCAGAAGAATCGGAGAATGTGCAAAAGACAGTTTTAAAACGTTGCCATTTGTCGATACTGCGAGAAGGAGATGGGTATGCTGCTTTTCAGATGTTGCAGTTCAGATGCAGTTGCAATAGCAATGTGCAATAGCAATTTGTAGTAGCATAACCAGAGGAATTACTATAGTAAAGAATGAGTAAAGGAAATTACAAATTGTCGATACTGCAAAAACAAAATAGATATGTTCATTTTAAGAAGGATCATATCACTTGCAATAGCATTACTGCTTCTAGAAAAATTAGTCTAGGGATTTGAAATTTGTTGAGGAATCAAAGGAATTAGTATACTAGAGGATAGTCAAGTAAAAATTTAAAACATTGCAAATTCTCGCAAACTATAAAAATAAAATAGGTATACTACTTTTGAGAAGAAGTCTGCATTCAAACGATGCCATTATATAGCATAACTACTGCTACATAAATGAATCTAGGGACTTGAAATTTTTTGAGGAATCAGAGGAATTAGTATACTAGAGGATGTGCCAAATAAATTTACAAAACATTGCAATTTGTCGATGCTGGAAAATAAAATAGGTATGCTGCTTTTAACGAAATGCCAGCGTTCAGAATCGAAATATTAGGAATACTTAAAATAGTATAACTTCTTAAAAAATCAGCCTAGGGATTTGAAAATTTTTGAGGAATCAGAGGAATTAGTATACTAGGGGATGTGCCAAATAAATTTATAAAACATTGCAATTTGTCGATGCTGTAAAAAGAAAATAGGTATGCTGCGTTTAACAAAATGCCTACGTTTAAAATTGAAATATTCGGAACACTTAAAATAGTATAACTTCTTAAAAAATGAGCCTAGGGATTTGAAATTTTTTGAGAAATCAGTGGAAATAGTGTACCAGAGAATGAGCAATAGAAGTTTCAAAAAAATTGCAATTTCTCGCTACCGCAAAACCAAAACCACTCGCAATGGCGTAACGTCCAAAAAGAAAGATAACTATAAAGAGTTCTAAGCAAGATTGTACTGCACATTTAATTTCGGAAAACCAAAGGAGCGTTTACATGTTCTTGTCGATTCGCTCGAACGCAACTAGCCTCTTTGAAAATCCGCTGGGCGATGCGTTCGTTCCGGAGCATGCAAAGAGCCGTCCAACTTTGCGTCTTATTTCGACATCGACGGCCGTTTCGAGCGCCCCGACGGAAGGCGTCTCTTCTTATTTACATCGAGCGATTTTTCTTGAAGAACACGAATAAGAAGCACGTGCGCACACTTTCGTTTCACTGACGATATTCCGAACGCGTCGGAATATGCGACATCTGGCACAGAACACGAACGAAAATACCATCGGAGAAGTGAACGGGGAAAAAAGCCCGATTACGTAAATTCGAACTTTTCCGAATCTTGCGAGAACCGCAATCGGGAAAGTGGCTACACACCGACGTATTCCCTTCGGTGGTTTTTCGTCATCGAAACCTTTCTTCTTGCCGCGGGAAATTGTCCTCGCTAGAAACTCGTTAATTCGACGCGAGTACAAAGTTTAGGCCTTTTGGCGGTGCTCCGACACCTGGCACGGATTTCTTTGGCCACCGAGGCTGTATACTGTACCACCCATCCTCCTCCTTTCGGAACATGCCGATGATTAAAATCCCATTAAGAGAACCGCGTCCACCGAGCAGCTCCTTTCTCTTCGGTTAGGCAAACATCTTCTCGGGGGTGCTTCCGGCTGGTCTCAATGTTTTACTGGCTTCTGACCGAGTTTTTCCTCGAATCTCGAACTGGAAGCTGAGAATTACTGGCATACCGAGCGGATTTATTAGGGCGAGTCAGAAAGGAAAGAATAAATAGTTAGTTACTTGCAATAAACAGCCGCTATTTTTAACAGATTTTATTCGCACCGATCTGCTCGACCTCCGCTCGCTTTCGGAGGATTAAAACTATTTCCCGTGGAATCGCTGTTTTAATAACCGGCCGACCGAGGCGGAATTTTTTTGAATATCAGAGCGATCGGTATACTACGTGATAGGCAACAAACATTCAAAGAAAATTGCAATTTATGGATATTGCAAAAATAAAATGGCCGAGTTGTTTTCGAGGACGTATCCAAGTTCGTAAGGGTGAAACTATTTGCAATGGAATCACTTTTTTAATAATCAACCATGCGAGTTGAAATTTTTTATAGAGTTAGAGCAATCAGTATACTAGATGATAGGCAGGAGATATTAAAAGAAAATTGCAATTTGTGGATATTGTAAAATTAAAATGTCCAAGTTGTTTTCGAGGACGTATCCACGTTCGTATTCGAAGGGTGAAACTATTTGCAATGGAATCACTTTTTTAATAATCAACCATGCGAGTCAAGATTTTTTATAGAGTTAGAGGAATTAGTATACTAGATGATAGGCAAGAGATATTAAAAGAAAATTGCAATTTGTAGACAGTGTAAAAATAAAATATGCAAGTTGTTCCGTTTAGAAAGTGCCTTCATTCATATTCGAAAGATTAAAACGATTTGCAATGGAATAACTTTTCTAATAATCAACCGGTCGAGTTGAAATTTTTTAGAGAGTTAGAGCAATCAGTATGCTAGATGATAGGCAACAAACATTAAAAGAAAATTGCAATTTATGGACATTGCAAAAATAAAATATGTCCGCTGCTTTGAACAAGGTGTTTGCATCCACATCGGAAAGATTAATGTTATTCAGAAGAGGATAACTTTTTAAATAATGAACCGAGCGAATCGACTTTTGTTTATAAAGTTAAAGGAGTTAGTCTACAACATGACAAACAAGAGAAATATTTAAAAAATTGCGATTTGTCGAAAAATCAATTTTTACCGATTTCTTAAATATAAACATAACGATGTAAAAGTTCTTTTAAATGATAATAAACCAATTTTCGATATCTCCTCAGAGGCACCATTGGACTACTAAGCCTTAAAACCGTCTAAACACACAAACTAGTTAGTATACCAAATTATAACCAGAGAAAAACTTCGAAAAACAGCAATTTATCAAAATTGCAGTCGAAGAATACATCCTGAGAGGACACAATTATTTATATATCACGATAGCCGTTTGAAAATTTGGACAGAGACAGAGAGACTTGCACAGGAGTGCGCAAAGCCCACAGTGGGGTCAAAAGAGAGCCCACAGCGATGCAGAATAATTTGCAACAACATTTGCAGCGCTGCGAAATCGCAGCACATTCGGGGAACGAAAAAGCGGCAGGATTCGCGTGCGCAGTGTGACTTATTTGGACAGTTTCGATTCTCCGCTTGCTGGCCATACAGGCTAAAAATAACCATTTGTTTATCAGCTCGGAGCAGCGTCAAGAATAACCGCAATCAATTACCCTGTAATCTTTCAGAGAAGCTTTCTCGCGACCGCGAAAAGAGCTGTACGATCGCGATTCTCGCGAGGGTGTCTCGCGCTATAAATTCGCTCTCTTTTTCTACCGCTCCTCGAAACCAGTGACATTCGTACGAGTAGGGAAGTACAGTGTATTCTCATCATCCAAGGTCGTTAAAGATCTGAAAATACGCCCGTGAATCGATCGGACGGGTCGAAATATAGCGGTCTCTGTTCGCCGATGTATTTTTATAAACGGACCGGGGAGTTGCGGGGAAGGCGGAGGGGATCAACCAACGATCCACGGCTTCTTTTTCTAGCTTAAAGATCAAAGACCTCACCCCCAACGATTTCAGTCGTGGCGAACTTGAAAAGTCGCCTGAACGCCGCGTGCTACTCCCTGGCAGTCTACCTGAACCGAAACGGGCTCGAAATTTTCGTAATTACGCTAAACAATTTGTTTCGATTCGCTTTTGCGTTAACATTTGACGATTTACCTAAGCTTACTACTACGATTTACCAATGTGACACTTTTCTGAATGAAACGAGTCCAAAAACGACGCAATTCGGGCCCAGGGGGCTGATCCACCATTGAAACTCTCGCGTCCTCCGCATCAGTTCGGATAGCAGAGGTTCCAACGAATCGTAGATTACTCGGGTAATTACGATCCTAATTCTATCGTGTTTGGGGTCCTTTGAATCGGAAAAATGTGGCGGATACATTGGCCAATGATCCATAAAGAAATAATTAAGTATAAAAATGTTGTAGCGCTTTTAAACATTTAACGGTAACGACGGTGCATCAAGAAACTGCATTTGTACTCGATGTAAGCGACTTTTCGGTCCCTAAATCAACGAATTGCAATTTCTAAACACTAAATGCACATTATTATAGATTATGGTTGAGTTGCGAATTGAGATATTCGAGCAGCATGATTAAAATTCGTAAAACGGCTGCACAAACGATCTCAACAGACACCGGCAGTATTTTCGCAAGGATTTTTTGAAATTCGCCGACCGAAAAGGCTGGTCGCATATTTCTCACCCAGTTTCGCGAAATCCGCGGATCAGGTCGTAGCCAATAATAATATTTGCGCTAGCGGCGATGAAAAAATAAAGCGAGCCAGCTGCCGACGAATCGTTGAACGTAAGGAGCCAACGTTTTCGTTTTCGCCCGTTCTTTTTTCCCGCGTTAAAAATACGAAGTCGTTCGCGCGCCCGTCCTCGCCGCCCGTACAGAAGAACAATTTCGCATCGCGCGAATTTCCGCTGATCTATTTTATACCGAAGGATCCTTCATTGACCCCCGACTTTTGCGCTCTTACAGTTTTCTCCGCGATGATGAGAGCCGCCCGAGAGGATTACTATACGGTTCGAGTGGCGAGCTCTCCCAGCCCCTGATGCGAAAAGGCGATTTTCATCGTTATAATTCTTTCATCTGAGCACGCTTCCGAGAGTCTGAGCCACTCGTTGTTGCGATCGCGTTCGGCGAATCGAGACGCGGCTCCTTTACGTCTATTCCCTCCGAGGAACTCGCCCGATTTTTCGCCTTGAGAATCGGGCAAAAGGAAATCGGAGCACGGGAATAATACCGTGGATTCGGACTGCGTTCCTCTAGGCTAGAGAATTTTTTCACATTTTTTATTTTATTTTTGATGCAGTTAAAAATTGCCTTCATAGGAGTCAATAGACTTTTTAATTCGATCATGACTTGAAACGCGTCCAGCAGAGTCAACAAATTTTTCTCGTGGAAAAATCTGCCGTAGATTTGAAGAATGAAGCTTCTACTTTGCAATGAGATCCGCAAAAATGCTCTACGATTTTTTTCGGGTTCCAAAATGGCGACCGAAACTGCCCCTAAACCTAAAATCTGACCCCTATGGTAGCTTGTTTGATTCTGAGTTTAAATGAGTGTAGCAATGTTAAAAAATTTTTTTGGAAAATGAATCCGCCCTAGTTTTGAAGTATGAACCTTCCCCTTTCCTATGACACCACAAACGATACTCTACGATTTTTTCCAGGTTCCAAAATGGCGGCTGAAACTGCCCCTTAACCTAAAACCTGATACCTACATCAATTTCAGTATGCTTGAAAATTGAAATGAGTGTAGCAATGTTAAAAAATTTTTTTGGAAAATGAATCCGCCATAGTTTTGAAGTATGAACCTTCCCCTTTTCTATCACACCATAAACGATGCTCTACGATTTTTTCCAAGTTCCAAAATGGCGGCCAAAGCTGCCCCTTAACCTAAACCCTAACCCCCAAGACGATTTTAGTATGGTTTCGAATTGAAACTTTTGTAAAAGCAATAATAAATTTTTTTCGTTGATGAATTCACCGCCATTTTGAAGGGTGAAGCTTCCCCTTTGCAATGAGCCCCGAAAAAGTGCTGTACGATTTTTTTTCGGGTTCCAAAATGGCGATTGAAACTATGCCCTAACCTAAAACCTGACCCCTGCAACAATCTCAGTAAGATTGCAAATTTAAATGAATATAGCAATGTTAAAAAATTTTTACAATACACATACAATACAAATACACTTGTACACGAACGATTAAATAATTTCAACACGACTGGAGGGAAAGACGAACGATCTGAAGTCGGAGCCTCGCTCCAGATGCTCATAATTGATTATTGTTTAAAAAATCGAACGACTCCGGTGTAATTACTCGCGGCAGCCTGTTTGTAGGCGGGAATAAAGTCGCCGGATGCAATTAGACCTGAAGTACTTGACATCGGGAGCCGAATAAACTCTTCGCAAGCATCGTTAATCCTGCTCGAGCATCACCTAAATAATCTCGCGTGTCAATGCGAGGCGAAATTTAGCGCGTGCAAATCCCAGTTTCGCAGTCGATGCGCGCGTAAATCGATCCGCGAAAATATCTCGAAACGCGTTGCCACAGTTTCTGCTATTCCGGAAGATTGGTCGACGTTGTCCGTCGAGATTGCGTTTTTAGAACATAATTAACACTGATCCACGAAATGCAATAATTAAAATTGCATCGCTGGCCGGGATAAACAATTTTAATTTTCCCCTCGCAGCTCCGAGCAACGCGGTTCGTTGAAAATTTTATGCCGGCGTTATTTGGCAAACCGATTGTTCAAACATATCGAAAAATCTCGACTTGATCGATTCACAGTTTCAGGAATGTTCTCGATTTCGAATTCTTTTCTCCGCAGGGGCTGCGCACGCGAGTATTCCTCCTCGCCCGTTGTTATTTTAATTTTAATAACGCGGCCCGAGAAGCAGAATGGGTAACATTAGCAACACCGAAAGGAGACACTCACTGGCGAGACGAGCAGAGAAGACATCCCGGCCTTGTGCTTTGCAATCCAGGGCCAAAGATCGACAAAGAGTCACGCGAGGCGTGTTCTCGCGTGGCTCGGCCACAAAGCAGCTGCCGGTGACGCATGTGGAATTTTATTTCGCCGTCCCTTTGTCAGTCGAATTCATTGCGACTCGTAACCGATACCTGGAAGCAGTTTGTCGAGGATTGCGATAGTGGTGACAAACTTCCGGCCGTGAATCGCCCGGCGATCAGAAACGAGCCATTGTCGCGTCGATTGGCCGTTTCCATGAGAAAGAACGGAGCGAAGTGCATTAGAGCGGTGGGAAATTTGACTGGGTCATGGCAGACCCTCGGAAAACGAAAGAAAGAAATCTGCACGGCGTTTGTCTGAATTTAACCTCGGAAATTCGAAAACTTCCCCTAAATGCCTGAGAAACTCTTAAATAAATTTAACAATGTTAATTTAACAATATTACTGTTTTAAATTTAATTATTATTTAATGAAACATTTACTAGCACGTCCGTGACGGTTTCTCGATTAAAATGAGCCCAATCGCGACACAATTAGGGCCCGGGTGACTGTTTTATCACCGAAATACTTGAGTCCTCCAGAGCAGTTCGGATAACAGAGGCTCAAGTAACTCGTGCTTTACTCGAGACAGCCTAATCCAAATTGCATCGAGCTTGGGCTCGTTTTACTCGGAAAAACGTCCGCCACGCTTTGATAAATATTCCTCGAAGAAATAATTATAAACAAATAAGTTGTAGCATATTTTAATATTGGAGTCGAATGATAAGATATGAAAAAATAATTTCTGAACACGATTAGAGTAGCGTTTGGGTGTTGGTAAGCTGTCAGAGCTTTAGTGCGAAGACTGTAGAAGATCGAGAGAGTGAAAAATGTTATTGAATAATTGTTTGTTCGTTGGCAAAGAGGGAAAATTGATTTTTCGTAGGTCTAAAAGGAATTCGAAGTCCGCGGGAAAAACTGACGGAATTTTCGCGGTGGAAATATTATTCTATATGCGGGGAAATCGGAATGCCAAAGAATCATGCGTGTAAATATTTAACGGAAGTTTCGGAACTATGGGAAACATGGAATCCGCGGGATTCGGACCGCTGATACCGCACGAATGGAATTTCGCGATCCGTTTTCCCTCCGCCGTTCAATTCCGCTCATTATTCCGCGACTGCTACTGTTCCGCGATGTTTCATCCTATTAGCCATTAAACACAATATCATTACACAGTATTAAATACTTCCCGCCCCCGGAATGTATATTAAATATAGTAGAATATCGCGTAGGAATTATCCACCTATGGCTTCATATTCGTCTCGCATAGACCTCATTATCAATTCAATCGTGTTCGGAATAATCCACTTCATATTCCAAAACCGGAATTCTTCGCTATTCTATTTCGCTAACGTTTCATTCGCTTGTTTCTTATCATCACGAATATTCATTATTTTCTAAGGGGTCCATCTTGTTGCTGAGAATCTTCTTCATAAGAGATTCCATTTCATTGAGAAGGTTTATTTTTGAGAAAGTTGTGAGAATGTTGCTGAGAGTTTCCCTTGCAAGGAATTTACTGATTGCAGAGAAA
>CM052095.1:11269230-11282528 GCA_028453745.1 Agapostemon virescens | reverse complement strand
GGAGCTGGAGCTAGGGGGATCTAGACAGCCAAAGCCAGAGCTAGGGGGAGCTAGAAAGAGGAAATCAGCTACTAGGGAGTAATGATGGAAACTGGAAGCAGCTAACTAGAAAAAGTTAAAGCTAGGGAGATCTAGGAAAGGAAAGCTTGAGATAGGGGGATGTAGACAGGCGAAGCTAGGGCTAGGGGAAGCTGGAGAAATTTGTACAGGCGGAGCTGGAGCTAGGGGGATCTAGACAGCCAAAGCCAGAGCTAGGGGAAGCTAGAAAAAGGGAATTAGCTGCTAGGAAAAAGTTAAAGCTAGGGGGATGTATTCAAGAAAAGCTTGAGATAGGGGAATGTAGAAAGGCGAAGCTACAGCTAGGGGAATTTAGATAGAAGCTGGAGCTAGGGGGTTGTAGACATTGAAAGCCACAGCTAGAAGTATCTAGACACAGAGAACCAACTATCAGAGGACTAGAAAGCTAGAAAGAGTCACCTGGGGAAAGATAGAGAAATCTAGGGTTATTTAGAGAGAGCAACTGCTAGGGAACGATGGGGGAAGATAGAAATAGCTAACTGAGAAAGGTTGAGAAACCTAGAGGCGAGAGAGCCAGCGTAGCAGCGGAGTTAGAGGAAGAGGACAGCGCGGGTGGTAGCGAAAGGGGTAATGCAGCGGAGGAAGAACCTCTGGGGGTCCTTTCTGCGATAAGCTCCTTAAAGGCATATCTTCTCGCCCTTATTACGCTAGGGCCGTGGTTCACGGATGAACGGTTGAAGTGGAGAGTCGACGACTGAGGTGCTCAATAAGAGGATCACCGTTGGGAGAGGTGTACCTACTGCAAAGAGTTTCGTTTTCTCGAGTACACGCGACAAGAGGCTTTCGCCTCTCCTCTGGCGCACGCGTTCGCTTTAAACTCCGCTAGCTTAGCCAATGGAGGAGAACAGCCTCCCCGGATTGTTGCTACCAGAAACTAAACCTACCTGTCTGTCTGTCTGTCTGGCAGGTAGCTTGTCGCTACTTGTGGCTCTCCCCATCCCTCCCCAGTAGTTTCTTACCGGAAATTATCAGGCTTCGATTGCTTCGGGTGAAACGCTGAGATTCTTTATTTTCCGGCACCCCTTTGCTCTTCATACTTCGACATAATCTGCCTAATTGAACGGCCCTCCATGTTAAGACCACCTTAAGAATTGTCTGCAGCGACTGTTAGACATCATTCTATTTGTTTCCACCTTTGGTGAAAGGATTCTTCAATTTTTCTGATCTTTGTTTCAATTCGAACACATTCAGTTTTCAGGAAGGTCCAAGTTGCCCTTGAAGTACGAATTCATTTGTACATTGAGCCTCTCCATTTTTCGCGTTGCTTAGAATTTGAATTCCTCCTCCATCTTGGAAATTATCAAGACCTGAACTGCTTGTATTAGCACAGATATTTTTCCTTCTTTGCATCCCTTAATATTTGAATTCCTCCTCCGCGTTGAAAGTAATTAACAAAGGCTAGCATTTGTCGAATTGTCTTTTCATTTTCTTCATCCCCTAAAGTGCGAGTTCCTCCGCCATATTGGAAACCACCCCTCAAGGTTCTAATTGGTCGACCTGGAGAAGCTGTCTTTGCATCCCTTACGATTTGAGTTCCTCCTCCACGATGGAAATAATCAACGAAGGGTAGAATTAGTCACCCTGGCACAGGTCTTTCAGTTTTCTCAAAGTTCTAGTTCCTCCTCCATTTTGAAAAATTACCAGGAGTTAAAAATTACCATGAGTTAACAATTACCAAGAGTTAACAATTACCAAGAGTTAAAAATGACCAAGAGTTAAAAATTGCCAAGAGTTAAAAATTACCAAGAGTTAAAAATTACAAAGAATTAAAAATTGTCGTTCTAGCAAAAATCTTTCCGCTTTTTCCACCCTTCCAAGTCCGAGTTCCTCCTCCACATTAAAAATAATCAATGTAGCCTACAATTGCACCCCTAAATGACGAAGATACGAGCGAACCGTGCCGAAACAAGTCTCAGCAAAGTTCCAGTGCTTCCCTGAAACGGTGAAGGTTCGAATCGGTTTTTGGGAGCAGACTTTTCCGCGTTTCGTTTGGGTCTGTCTCTGGTTTGTTCCACATCGCGCCGCTATACTTTTAGGATGTTTTTTCGCGGTCGCCGTGTGCAGGACAGTTGGTTGAAACGTTTGTTTTTCGAAGCATTAACAAGCCCGACAGTGTGCGCAAGCTCTCTAACCCGGCCTCGTGCAAATTATTCTCTGCGAATGCGAGCTTGTACGCCGCGAGAATATTATCGCGAGAACTTCTCCGAACTTGGGAGTAGCTGCTGGTTATTACTTGGTGACTGGTAGCATGGTTTTTCCGAAAAGGTGCAGGGTCTTGAGAATTATTAGGGAAAGTTGCCGACGGGTCGATACGCAGCTTCGTTACTGAAATCTGAAACTCTTCCGATGATCTGCTATTCTTACAACGTTCCGAACACGGCTACTCTGTTTCATTTGCTCGTTTTACACAGGCTATTTTATTCCGGGGTCTATGGCGACCCTAGAAAAATTTCTACACCGATTCTACTCCCTTCTGAACGTTCCTGGCTTCTCCTGACTTTTCAGATTGTCTCAGTAAATTTTAAATTTCGTACATTGTGGATTACAATTTATTGGAACACCAAAACTTGCAATGAGCGACATTATAATGCCAGCTAATTATTTAATAGAAGTCCCATAAATTTTTCTAAACGTTTCAATAACCCTTTACAGTGCGAGCTAATTATTTTCTGGGTCGTGCAATCTGAAACTGCGGTTTTAAAATTGTTTTAATAATTTTCACCGAATTTTTTGGAAGCTGTCAATGTGGCATTTCTTAATGCCTGAGGATTAAAATTTACTGGACCGCTTAAAATTGCAACGCTGCAATTGCGATAAAAATGTGGGGCTTCTGATTCGAAACTGTAATCTTAAAATTGTTTTAGCAAATTTTAACTGAACTTTTTGGAGGACCTGAGAGGATCTGAATATTTCTTAGCGAATAAAAGCGGCGCATTTAAAATTGCAGGAACGCAAGAATACAAAGTTGATTCTAAAATTTGCTGGCGCAATTAAAGCTGCAGGGGGATGGCCTGGTGGTGGAAGTGACGTTTCGAGTGTATTAACTGTCAGAAAGAAAATTTGTATATGTTTCGTAATTTAGCGTCGGATGATTTCGCTTTTGTGGCGGATGATTGTCATGGAGATGGCAATTAAAATAGTAGAGTCGACGGGATTCATCGATTGAACGTCACGCGGTCCGGTTTATTACAGTTCCAAGCTTCCACGGTTCCCCTTGTCCTCGATCATCATTTAATCAGACTTAATATAGTATTTAGCCACTGCTAATCTCTTTAGAATTCCGCGTCATTTGAATCCCGAATTATTCAAATGGCCGGGCATTACTTGTGCGTCCCGGGATATTCGGGCTGTGTAACGTTTGTGCAAACTGAATGTTTGCCCACTAAAACGTTCGGATAATATGAAATTCAGATTTAAACGCGTAATTCAAATCTCCCCCCGAGGCGCGCTTATCTTCTTTGTGCCTAGTCTTGTGTACGGCGTACAACTTTAAACAAACAGTCCCAAAACTGAATAGCATCCACTCGCTTAATCTCTTGCGGGGAACAACAATTGCTCTGCAATTGATCCGCCATTTTGCTCCGCACCCAGAAACTTGCGATATTTATCCTTTCCGACCCTGAAACGACAGCTCTAACGTCGATCTACAATTTTTTTACGTTATCTTTTCTTTCAAACATTTCCCCAAGAAAATATTAGCTTATCGGATTTAAATATTTATTCTACTGGGAATTAATATTTATTATTTTATAGACGTGAACAACATTAACAATATTAAAATATAAGCTTAGCAGTGGATCTACAATTTTTCTAGAAATATCAAACATAGAAGATTTCAATATTCATTGTTCTATGGCATGAACAATATTGTTTAATTTAATCTCTCCAGGGAAGAATTGTTATTCTTAGACAATGATCTACAATTTTTCTCCAAACGTCAAATATAAAATTCTAGAATGAAAATTAATTTAGCACCGCGAGTGCTACGCCAATGTTCGCCATTAAAATCGAGAACCGAAGCAGTCTATTTAATTAAGCTTCCCAAGCAGTCGTTTTTCCAATAAACTAACATTCGCTTGTTAACACTATTTTTATGTCGCACTGCTTTGTAAAATTACCAGAGATTTTTTTAAACAATCTACCCCCAAAGAAGTAAATTTATCGAACAATAATTTCCTCGTAAATATATCTGTACAATTAGGAAAAAATGGTAAATGAAAGATATTCGAAATCCTACTGTCAGCGTGCTGAAAATTCCGAGCTCGCGTCTTAATTCCGTAAAAGTCTCGTGCAGGCGAATACCTCCCCCGTATCTGTTCGCGTCGAATGATTCTTGTCGACGAGCCGGCAGGTTCTCCGAAAGTTGCCGGCTCGTTTTTCTTCCGGACTGGTTACACGATCGATTGACTCTCGTTATTGGCTCTCCCCGGTATAAAGTTCCTTTGATCACCGGCAAAATGGATACGTAACGCGAGACCGGCATTCGAAAGTGCCATCGGCAATTTATAGATTCGCCGTGCGGTACTGTGAAATTATATTTAGCATATCATCATTTGTTTCCATTTTCGCGGAGAGACCAGCCGGCCGGGAGGAAATATTTCAGGACAACCGAATACGTTCTTACCCAAAAGGCACTTAGCCTCCGTACGATTCGAGATTCATGTCCCTTTCCGGCTACGGACGATTTATAGTCGCCTTGGGAGCAAGCTGCCGAATCGATGAAGCGATAGAACCTGTTATTACAACTCTCTTCGCCGTCGTCCACGTCGAAATAACGGCGCCACGCTAACAGAATCGATTCACCCGATCGATGTTCGACGGGATTCAAAGCTGCTCCAACGGATAGCCATTTTTCTGCGATTCTCGATTCTCACCTGTCGATCGCACAACCAGCCGTCCTAATCGCGAACCTTATGACCCGTAATAGTCGGTCGTCCATGCGCAAGTTTGCCTGAATTCGCGGAGCCCAGAATCCCTTTCGAGACTTTATGGCTGTTAGAATTGTGTTGAAAGATTTATCAACTTTTCGGAACATGTTCGCGAAGCTATTTCCGAGGTTGATTTTATTCGTGTCTGTAGAAATAGAGAGGATCGTTCAAATTTGGGATTAAAGGCTGTAAAGTGTGTCTGTAAGTGTGGGTCTAAGCGGACCCACGCTGTATCGTTCGAGGATGGAATTATGGGAGATTGAATTGCGATAGAATTGTGTTGAAAGATTTATTTCGTGGTTGATTTTATTGGTCTGTGTAGAAATAGATAGGATCGTTCAAATTCGAGATTGAAGGCTGTAAAGTGTGTCTGTAACTGTGGGTCTAAGTGGACCCACACTGTATCGTTCGAGAATGGAATTATGGGGGTGGATATAGGAGACGTCGTCTTTAGCTGACCTAGTGGCCAATATTCGATGCAGCAAAAAGTCGAACTAGGAGTCTACGATGAAAATCGAATGTTTGGAGCTGTGGGTCCAAGTGGACCCAAGCTTCGTCGTTTAATGGTTAAATTATACGAATCGTAAATTATGAGACACCACCTCTAGCTGATCTAGCAATTATTACTCAATGCACCAATCTTTAGGAATTGGAATGTCTAGGATTGAAACATTGTGCCTGTGACTCTGGGTCAAAGTGGACCCATGTTTCATCGTTCAATGGTTACATTATACGATCCTTGAACTACGAGACATCACCTCTAGCTGATTTAGTAGCTAATACTCAAGACATCCATCTTTTAGAATTAGAAATCTAGAATTTAAATAGAGTATTCGTATTTCTGGGTCCAAATGGACCCGAATTTTGCTATCTCAATATTAGCTACCCTATCAGTCAATTCTCTTTGCATTGCAGCCATTCGAATTCGAGATATAGGATTTAAATAGCGTATTTGTAGTTGTGGGTCCAAATTGACCCGAATCTTGCTATCTCATTATTAGCTACCGCATTAAACAACACTCACAACGTTATAAACTTCAAAACTGAATATCTAGGATTGAAACAGCATGTCTGCAGCTTTGGGTCCAAATTGACCCGACCTTCGCCGTCCCAAATTAGCTACCCTATCAGTCAATTCTCTTTGCATCAAAGCCATTCGAATTCGAGATATAGGATTTAAATAGCGTATTTGTAGTTGTGGGTCCAAATGGACCCGACCATCGCTGTCCCAAATTAGCTACCGCATCAAACAACACTCACAACGTCATAAACTTCAAAACTAAATATCTAGGATTGAAACAGCGCGTATGCAGCTCTGGGTCCAAATGGACCCTGGCAATCCCAAGCCGAAGCTACTCTCTCAGCGACTCCTCTCAGCGTGAAAAACTAGTCTCCCCATAAACCCAGAACCATAATCAACCGTTGTAACTTGGAAACCGGAGGTCCTAGCACGTTAAGAATCGAGTAATCGAATCGATAGAATCGCACGTATCATCCCCTGTCCGCTACCCCTACGCGTATTTCCTCTTCGGAAAAGTTCAGCGACCGAGAGATCCTGAAATTCGACGATTGGGGGAGGGAGAAGCTGTAGCCGAAAGTGGTTAGAAATCATCCGATCAATAGAATCCCTCCATCCACCCTAATACTCGGCCAGGGCCGTTAGGTCGAAAAGTTCGGGTCCGTGTCATCGTAACGTATCACCTGGCTGCGAACGAGGGGGAAAACATATCCGACGGGGGGGTTGGGCTCCCTCTTGTCGCCAGAGAATCGTCGGCCTCCGAGAGGGAAAACTAGCTAGTCCCGAAACAGTATTCTGTGACAGTTGAACACGGTTGTTCCCCGTTGAATCCACGC
This sequence comes from Agapostemon virescens, assembly GCA_028453745.1. NCBI lineage: Eukaryota > Metazoa > Arthropoda > Insecta > Hymenoptera > Halictidae > Agapostemon > Agapostemon virescens. Next base: position 11,275,668 of record CM052095.1, on the reverse strand, counting down.
GCGCATTCACTCTCATCACACACACAGCCCTACACTCACAAACATGTACACACACAGAGAGAGAGAGACACATACAGAGACGTACCGCTGACTGGCCTGTGTGTGTGTGCTTCACAGAGTGCAGGGGGTTAGAGATACACAAGAGAGAAGCTCCCCGACCTTCTTTATCCCAGTTTCCCTACTATTCCCTCCTGCACTCTCTCTCTCTCTCTCTTTCTCTCATCCCTCTTCCTCTCTCTCTCTCTCTCTTTACAACCCCTATATCTCTCTCGCTTCTTCACCCTTCTCTTACTCCCTTCCGTTTTCGCGCCACAGAGCAGTTGTGCGGAGAAACACATAACGCGATGATCGATGTTGGTGTATGCAAATATGTTGAGTCTCGGAGATCGTTGTTAAGGATCGTGTGTCCTCTCCCCCCTCGCACGCTAATCGACGCTCGGCGAGCCTCCTGCGGAACAGCTGCCATGATTTGTCCGTCTGCCCTGGAAGACGATGGCTACGACTTTTTCCTCCGAGGAAAAGTTATCAGTAGTTAGGATAACTTATCAGCATCGGTGGACTTCGGGAACAAGGATGCTGCGAGAAGCGCAGGTTCATATGAGTTCTGCAACATTTCTGCAGACATTTCTCGCGACCTTGGACGCTGCACTTGTCAGATCATCGGTTCTTTGTTTTGGAATTGTTTAAAAAATATTCGGTTGCAGCTGAAAACTTTGTGAATATTAATTTCATTATTGCAAATTAGTGGAAGATGCTTTCCTTGTTCGCAACGTCCATCGAGGTTGAAATGCACCGTCGCCATTTTTAGAAAATCTGCTTCGCAGACGAGGTATCAACCCCTTGCCATATAATTTCCTGTGTACCTAAAATTATCGTAACATCTTCGTCAATGTTACAGAAAAGATAAAACAGTAATTACAAATTAACAACATTTAATTTCATTGAAAAAGAAAGGTGTAATATTTACATTTGTTAGACTTTGTTTAACGCTAGAACTACCACCAATCTACACTAATATTCTCTGTATTAACCCTTTGCACTCGAAGCAATTCTACTCCAAAATCGAAGCAATATTTTTATCTATAATAACTCCATTATGGATAGTTCGTTTCCTTTCGTTTATACGAAATTAATTACTATGATTCGTATTTAGAATATTAACACTTGTATCGATTTCTCAACTGCAAACCTAGCTGTTTAAATAATAGTATGACAAGTTTTAGTGTCGCCTCAGAGGCGTCATTCGAGTTCAAAGGGTTACTAACAAGGTTGCAGTTCTCAAAGTATGCAACTGTTGCATTAAAATAAATTTCAAGTTTATTTAAAAACTTGTCCTAGAAACATAGTTCCAACAATTGTAGAAAGTGTAGAAAAATTCTAGCGTTAAAATCTCCAACATGGCAAGAGGTAACGAGAAAGCGCGGACCAATCGGAGCGCTGCGTGTAGCGCCGCCCCCTTCGGCGATTGGTCCACGGTTTTTCATAGATAACTCAGAAACGATGCGGCGTATCGCGACTCTGCAAAGGAGAAAGTGTCTCAGAATCAGCTGGGGAATCTTCCCCGTGCAAGGAACAGAAAAATAGTGGAGCCGGCCGGTGCGTGTATCAAGAATTCGGCGACGGTATTGAAGAATGGCCTCGGCGATAAAATGGCAGGCGAGCAACCATCGGGAGTGACGGAACGCATTGAAAAATGTTATCCGGTAGGTCAGCTGTTCCGCAGGTGTTCACCGGAAACACTCTCTATCCCCTTGTTCTCCTCCTTTTTCTCTCTCTCTCTCTCTCTCTCTCTCTCTCTCTCTCTGTCAATCTCTGCTCGATCTCGCTCTCTCTCGCTCGCTGTCTCGCTCTCTCTCTGTTACAGTGTTGGCCAGTGGTGGTTCTCACTGAAGAGAGAGGGGGTTGCCCCAGACAAGGTCAGGCAGCAGACTCCCAGCTGCCCCTGCTGGATGCCTCCGCCCTTGCAATCTTCCGAGCCCTTGGAATGCTCGTAGCAGGGGGATGGACGGGCGGTGGTGATCGGTGGTAGTGTGGCACTCTCATGGTCTCTGGGCGGTGTTGGTGTTGGTGTCGGGTTGGCGTTGGTGTCGGTGGTGATGACGGTGGTGGCGATGATGACGATCCGCGAGAGCCATCGGGGCTTATGTTTGTCCGGATGCGACGGGCGCATGATTGTCGTTCGCAAACCGTGCAGCTGCCCTCCATTGTGGCTAGCCGGTCAGCTACCGATGGCACCGCATAAGATCGCTCAACTGCCACCGGGCTGATACTGCTACCGCCTCTCTGTGTCCCCCGAAACTGCAGCCCTCCTGGTTGTGGATACACGCTCGTCTTAACCCCGGTTAGGTGAATCGCTCCTGAATTCTGCCGTCGCCCCCGAAAAACTCGTCCTAACTCGTCCTAACGTTTTCCGGTTTCGCCATCAGGGTCGGGCGAGGGTAGGTTCATCTCCTGCTAGACTCTCGCGGGAGGGACGGGGACGGGGGGTAGTTTGAAACCGCGCACCGAACGGTCCGAGACTTCCTACGCTTTTGGCAGAGTCCCTCGAATACAGAAACCAAATCGATCCGAATGTTAACGAATAAAGTGCAGTTAACCCCCGCCGTAACAGGGTCACCTCGAAACCGTGTCAAGCGAGACTTACAACTCGGAGAGAATGTCAGGATTAATGCGAGATCAGGCGCGGAGGGTTAAACTCGAGTCGCAGACACGCGGGGATGAAAGGCGTATCTTTTCAAGGGGTTGATAAACCGTCGGGACTTTATTTTGACGATAACTTTATACATTTTCGGTGATATTCTTGTAGGGCTTGACGAGACGAGTGCAACGAGTACCATCATCGTATCCTTCCGATCGGTCGTTCTCCAGGTATCCGAGTCTGAATAGTTGATCATGCTAAGCGCCGTTATCTTCGGATATCTCGAGAACGGACGGTCGGAAAGGTATGGCGATGGTACTCGTTGGACTCGTCTTTTCATGCTCTACGATAGTTCTTAATAGGAGACATAATGCACCTTGTCCAAAAATATCGATGACCTTGGAATCCTGTCTACTTGAGTCCAAGTCTACCGAGTAACTTTTCAAATTTGTTGAATAAGTCTTGTAGGGTACGACGAGACGAGTCCAACGAGTACCATCATCGTATCCTTCCGATCCATCGTTCTCGAGGTATCCTAGTCTGAAAAGTCGATCATGCTAAGCGCCGTTACCTTCGGACGCGGATATCTCGAGAACGAACTGTCAGAAGCATATGCTTATGGTACTCGTTGGATTCGTCTTTTCATGCTCTACAATAATGCCTGATCGAAAACGTAATACACCTGATTCAAAAAGTATCGATGACCTTGGAATCCTGTTGAAAACGACCGTGCGAAGTTAAGTAATTTTCCAAGCTTGTTAAAGTAACGTAATCCTCTTAGAGGGAGTATTTATTTAGTAGAAATAATCCTGCCCGCCTTTCCAACTAATTTGTTCTAACCGAGCGTGTTACAATTTCTCGCATAATCTCCGGACGTTTGACAGTCACGGCCAGCTGTCGGCGATCCACTTAAAATCTAGAAAATGTATGAACTCGTCTAGGATATCAGCGTGTACACGTGCCAGGCGTACACGAGACTCGATCTGTTATCCAGTCGAGTTCCATCGAGCTTTGCTTTGTAATTTCTGACAGGACTCCTGAAAGATTCAGCTTCCCAAGACACCGGCACGCTTGGTCTAGTTTCGATTCCGATAGCTCTCGCGTTGGATATCGGCGCTGTCTCGTTTTCAACGGCGTCGGTCTTTCTATTTTCGCGTATGACTTGCCCCGCTGACGTTCGCCGCGTATAAATACGTTCTACGCGATAGCGTTGCGGAAAAGACGCTCGGACGATCGCGATTACGTTCCTCGGCAACTATAATTATAACGTAATCGGACTCGGGGATCATCCGCAGCTTTCTGCACGATTTCCCTTTGAATCGTTTATTCTTTTCGACGATTTTTTAAAGGAAAATATCTGCATCGCAATTTTATTTGCAATTTTATTTGCAATTAAAAATAATAATTATATTGACGGGTCTAACTTTCGCCTGCAAACGAAAATGCCTTTCTAGATCGAAGTAAAAATTTGATAACGAACAACGTGGATCATATGGTATTTAATAACAATTCAGAAAAATGATTTACAAGCTCTGATTACAGCTGTGAAGGAAATCGTACGACGAAGGGGGTTAATGCAAAAGTTTCATCGTACCTTTCCCGGTCGGGAACAGACAATGAGATATTAAATCTACGGAAATAGTTGTAACTGGGTTAGTGGGACACCCTGTATATACAAATATACTGTTCCGTTCAAAAGAATAAATTTGACTTTGAAATTTACCCCCACCATTCGATCCCTGACAAAATATTACACCATTCGATGTTACCCCCTGAACAATCTTCGTAAACCAATTATTTTCCAAGTCGAGGTACTCCGGCTCTCCGTATCTAGGAGACACCGGGTATATCTCGCAAATTATTCAGACAGTTTCGATTTTAACACCGAACCTACCGAGGACTAGATTTGGCTACAGCAAGATTTAATTTATTTAAATCGCCTGCAATTTATATTGCAATATTCGATCGAGCGAAATTATTTATAACTGCAGTAATTGTCAGGTAAAATATCTTTGAACAATTTTGATCACCTGTGGTAGTTGACGTGTTAATTTAACTGCTGTTCTGGATGCTTATGCATAATCAAACATATTTGTGTTGCAATGATTTTGTCAATCTACAATTTTTATTATGGACATTTTTATAGAGACACTGCTTCAAGTTTTGCTTTAATTATTGTTTAAAATGTTAGAATATTAAACCTACCGAACATTAAAATTAACAGGTGTTTATTGTCTCGAATAAACGTCAAGACGTAAATTAATTAGATTAATTAATTTCGTAAGTAAGGGGACATTCCTGACGCGATTCCGAGCAACATTTTCCTTTGCGAAATCGCGATTCGATACTTCGTTCTCGAGTTATCCGCGAAAAACACGGACCAATCCGAGCGCGGAGGCTGTCACGTAGGCGGAACCCGCTTACGTCAGCCGCGCTCCGATTGGCCCGCGTTTTTCGCGAATAAATTAAAAACGTTGCGATTTTGCAAAGGAAAATATTCCTCAGAATCGCATCAGGATCCGCTCCTTCCGCTCAAAATCTAATTAACTTAAATATTATACGTGACACGCGGGCCAATAGGAGCAAGGAGGCCGTCCCCTAGGCGGAACCCGCTTACAGCAGCCGCGCTCCGATTGGCCCGCGTTTTTCGCGAATAATTCCTGATCGAAGCCTCGTGGAGAATTTTCGCAAAGGGAAAAGTTGCTTGAAATTTCGTGAGGAGTAGATTTATGGTCACACAGTTCCCATAAAAGCGATTCTGCGTCGATAATTGGCAATCGAAAGCAGCCGTGGTAGGTTTAGCGTTGTAAATTCGCGGTCTACTGATTCCGTTGCTGTTTTGTTCGACTTTCTTGCGTTAAGTTGGAAGAAGCGTGTCCGGTCGGAGGTTTTCTGGTGCGCGAATTTGTTGGACAAGTCCGACGACGGTCCGCGCGATGACCTCTGAAAGTTGGAACGGTTCCGGGTCGGTCGTTCCGTGGGCGGTGTCAGATGTTCCGCGCTTCCTGCTCGTTCGCCAGTCTTTTCGAAAATGTTCTTCCCGGCGATCGATCCGTGCCGGAACGGCCGCACCGCAATGGTTACACGTGTATTACTACCTGCAACGATAGGAAACTTGGACTCGATTTAGAAGGCACTTTTGCCTAGATCCTCCACGCGATTAAACGCTCTTATCGTTTCAATCGACCCTACGCGGCGAAGATGGCTTCTAATCTTGGAGTCTCGTATGCGGCGACCTGATTCCGAGACTCGGGAATTACGAGGCGGATACATGGAAACTGGTCACGCAGATTTCATAGGGATCGAAAAGGGGCGGTCTGAAAAATCGCGAAGGTTCGCGTCGCGAATTCTTTTATTTTATGGCCCGTGTATGTTCTCCTATTCGATTGTTTTTCTCGTAGGATTCCGTTCGTTCTGATCAAAATTCGAAGAGTTTGAACAGGTGCCATCCAATTTTCAAGTTCCATTCTCATTCGTCCTGGTGATATTGCTACTTTGTATTCATTGGGATACCGATCGTTAAGGATTACGGCGGTCAAGGAGACGGTTTTGGTATTTCTACGCCGCCATCCGGCGAACTGGAAGTTGCGAAAGACTCGGTGTTGCTTTGGCTTGTAAAAGGGATTGAATTACAAAATCTAATTGGCATATGAAACGTATTCTCGAAATGGTCTTCGTCTCGAGGGGTTACGGAGAAATAGTCGCGAGCCGAGAAGATCAAAAGCTTTGAAGGTTCTGTGGAAAGACCGACGAGCTTTAACTATTTTCAAGTTTTGTAGATGGAAACTATGAAAACCTGT
>CM052095.1:11254702-11268730 GCA_028453745.1 Agapostemon virescens | reverse complement strand
ATTAAAAATTCTAAAAATTGACCAACTATATTCCAAACCCCCATTAAAACAGGATTAATCCTCCTAGCAGCGTTCTTTCATTTCCATCGACAGCCTAGCGCTTGCTTTGCACAGAAGGTCAAGGAAAGTGTCACGGCAATGCAGACAAGATGCACAATGACCCCGGACGTTGCCCACGATGTAAACAAGTGGCGCCATTTTTAAAAAACGATCCCCGTCGCAATAAGTGTGCCTAGAAACAAATAATTCTTTTCGACAATCACCATAGCATAAACAATAAGCTTTGTAAAAATGGTCGTAGGGACAGCCTGCGTGTATCTATCACATTGTATACGTATAATATTACATGTATATACATACACGATATGCATATATATATGTGTGTGTCTGTGTGTAGATATAAAATTAGAGAATCACGTGGCACACATATATCTACACATGTTTCTCACGCGCACAAAAAGAGAACCGTATTCGTTCTGCACATACACACGCCCACCCACACAACACACGCACGCACTCGCACGCACATGGTTCCGTTTACATCCCTGGGCCTCGTAAAACAGATCCACCGAGATATTATAAATATATGTATATGTATATATATATATAGATATATATATAGATAGATGTATGTATACTATAATGTATAAAAAAGATATAGCAGAAAACAACAACAAAATTAGGGTGTCGGACACATATACGGGGACCACGTACGCAATCATCGGCCACACACCATCTCAAAAGTATTCCAGGCAAACAGGAGTACGGTCCATTTGCTGATACGTTGATTCTTCCGATTTCTCATTATACCCAAAACCATGTTCTTTCGATTCTCATATGTCGCGTCGGATCGGCGCACAGGCTGGCGAAAAGCTCGCGAACTTTTGCGCCGATCTTACGTTTTAGAAAACAGGGAAAAAAAGAAGAAAAAAAAAAAAAAGAGAACACACTCGCGACGATAAAAATGACATAGCAAATGCACGATACCATCACCACAACACCAAGGATATAATAATGTCTAAAACCAATGTTTGTAAATTTATTCTATATACATATATATATATAGTGTTTTTGTATGTGTGTTTACGTGTAATATATATATATGTATATATAGTATGCTCGTATGTACATAGGGGCACGCGCGCGCGTACACGTATATACATCGAACAGAAGATGAGAATATATATGTATTTTTTCGTTTCTCTATGTGTATATATATATATATATATATATGGTAAAATATACACATCCAACAAGAAAGTTCTGTGTTGCGTGTTTCTTTAAGACGGTTTGTACCTTAGTTTTTTTTTTTTTTTGTTTTGTTTTCTCAATTTGCAAAATTATGATCGTAATCATTTTCTAAGGAAAAAAAAAAAAGAGAGAGTATATAAGTAGTTTTACCACTCACTACGCTTGCCAGACTCGGAAATAGAGGGATGCTCGCTTCGTACGCCTATGTACGACTCGACGCGCAAAAATCCTTGCAAACGTGCATGCACATCTCCCTCGATTTCTTTAGACGTGACGTCGTTCCCCAGGCGCCGCCGAACGGTAATTGCGCGTTTTCTGTTCGAGCGAGGGGCGGGACCCGGCCGGATTTCGCGATGGACATTCCGGATAGGAACACTTGTTGATTCGGGGACGGGCCATACGCGCCTCAATTGACGAAACACAGAGAGAAGCACACCGCCCACGTGTGGAACTTGTTGCGCGCGCGCGCGAGTTTCGTCGCGGAACACGCGCGCGGGATTTTCGCCGCCGAGGAGGAACCCCCGGAGGACTTCCGGCGGGCGAAGGGAAGCACGTCAGGTCTAAACGGAATTTTGATTGCAATGACAAATGTTTGGAGGTCTTACCATCGAGTCCGTCGAGCATTTCCGGGGGATTATGGTGTTCAGACGGTTCAATTCCTGACACGCTATCGCTTAGCGCGCCCGTCGTGGCGCCGCCCTCCTCGCCGAGCACTCCGACTGGATGGCCCTGCACAGAACATGATCGTTATGAATTAAGACGGTCGAGATTCATTAATATTTTGTGGTGGGAGGCTCGGGGATTTGGTCCGAGGGGCGGTTTTCTTTACGCAAACATCCCCTGATTGAGCATTTCGGGGGTTGGGGCTTTGCGGAGGTTCGGACTCCTTTGAATTGGAGGTTGAATTGTTTATAACTGTGATAGAGGGGTGGAAGAATCAGATTGCAAGGAATTTCACTTTTTAATTCTAAACATCCCCAATTCACCTCGAAAATAACTACTCAACGCTTCTATTTCATTTGTTTCAGGGGTTGGTGCCTCTTTGAATTGGGGGTTGAATTGTTTATAAATGTGACAGAAGGATGGAAGAATCAGATTACAAGGAATTTCACTTTTTAATTTTAAAAACATCCCCAATTTTTACATTCATCTGGAAAATAAGTACTCAACGCTTCTATTTCATTTGTTTCAGGGGTTGGTGCTCTGCAGAGGTTGGAGCCTCTTTGAATTGGGGGTTGAATTGTTTATAAATGTGATAGAAGGATGGAAGAATCAGATTGCAAGAAATTTCACTTTTTAATTCTAAACATCCCCAATTCACCTCGAAAATAACTACTCAACGATTCTATTTCAGTTGTTTCAGGGGTTGATATGAATTGGGGGTTGAATTGTTTATAAATGTGATAGAGGGGTGAAAGAATCAGATTGCAAGAAATTTCACTGTTTAATTTTAAAGACATCCTCAATTTTTACATTCATCTGGAAAATAAGTACTCAACGATTCTATTTCATTTGTTTCAAGGGTTGATCCTCTGCAGAGGTTGGGACCCCTTTGAATTGGATGTTGAATTGATTATAAATGTGACAAAAAGGTCAAAGTTTAAGACTGCAGCCAGTTTCCCTTTTTAATTTCAAAAAACGTAAAGAACTACCATACATTTCTATTTAATGTTTTAGGGGTTGATCCTCTGCAGAGATCGAAGCTCATATGAATTGGGTATTGAATTGTTTATAAATGTAACAAAAAGGTCAAAGATTAATACTGCAGCCAATTTCACTTTTTAATTTCAATGAAACGTATAGAACTACCATACATTTCTATTTAACGTTTTAGGGGTTGATCCTCTGCAGAGATCGAAGCCTCTATGAATTGGGAGTTGAATTCTTTATAAATGTGACAAAAAGGTCAAAGTTTAAAACTGCAGTCAGTTTCACTTTTCAATTTTAAAAAATGCAAGGAACTACCACACATTTCTATTTAATGTTTTAGGGGTTGATTCTCGAATTGAGTGGTTCATGAGTAGTTCATGATGGTAAATGATTTAAAAAGTTTTATGAACGTTCATTACAGTGTAATATACTCTTTATATTGTAAAAATGACTATTCACAACGTGTCAGGTATGACAAAGTATTAAAAAATATTTAACAACCCCTTCGTTGTTCAATGAGAAATAATTAAATTAACAGAGTCACAACTCACGCATGCAAATAACATAACGGAATTTTCAACAGCCAATATTTTATTTGCTATTTACAATATTGCCTTAAATAATAATAAACGATCGAGGGAATTAAGTAACTGTCGTTTCTACGTCTAATCGAGTTCATCAGTAAATATATTATGAGACAATAACGGTACAACAACGTCTAATAAAAATATTTAGTTTTCGTTAAAATTCAACGCAGGAGTGTCCATCACAGAAGCACATTAATTGAAAAATGCACATGCTTTGGCAATTCTTCTCTTTCTAACTGTACTTTAAGTATTAACAATCTTGTAATACTTTATAGGTAATATTTTACAGAAACGTTTCTTTAAATATTTATTTCAACAACCACGCGTTCAATTTTACAAAATATATCTATCAACCTGATAATAAAACACTTTCTTAGAATGTCTTCGTCGTGTAACCACCGATAAACTATCGAAAATTTAAACAACGACTTCTAGTTTTTCTACATCGATTGTAAAAGGAAACAACAGCGAAGTTTGTTCAATTAACGTATTAAAACATAACGCAATAAAGTTAAACGAAACACTCTCGTGTAAACATAAGGCTTATCTATTAAAAGAAAAATAAAATTAAGATCATAATACCCCTGACGACTTTTTCTTTTTTACACGCGTTTAAATAGCTGGAAATGTTTGTCACGAAAGTACGATAACGAAAATAAAATTAATCATCTTTACGTTTCTCCAAATAAAATCGAACATAGAAACGAAGAGACGGTGTATGTAAAATTTTGTTAACTAATTTCTTGAAGAAACAACACACATACGGGATAACAACTGACTGAATCAAAAATTGGAGTGTACATATTTCTGCAGTGGACGAGAGTGTAAGAAAGAAGATTTTCAAAAGCTTAGTATTTAATTAAATCCGATTTGAGCAAAGTTGATTGCAAGTTCCAAGGAAGGTGCAATCACAACACTGTATCAACAGGTTTCCATTATGCAAGTGTAACTTGCTTTCGCTTCACTTTCTTTGGCAACACACAGATTGTGTGCCTTACATTTATCATGGTGGTTCACTATTTCAAGCCTAAAATTACCATTGCCAGCAGCAAACGAAGTACGAATTTCAGGAATTGAATCACTCCATTTTCTACAATATTTACAGAACATAAGGTTCGACTTGTCATCGTACTGAAGCCACGAATACATGTCTAGCCAACTAACTCTGAATCTACCAGCTTTTCTGCTCTGAATAGTGCTACGCTGGGAAACATTGCTCAACGTAGACTGTATTACTGACATTTCCTGACGGTGATTCACTACCGTAGACCTGCATGTGTTAATATCTGTTTGGGTGCTCTTAATGTTTGTATTGTCTGACAACAAATTCAATAGTGATTTCAAGTTACTGTTTTTATGCGAATGCGGTTTACAAGACTGATTTTGCAACGATTTCTGAGAATCCCCGTTAGATTCGGATGTGCTCCCTGATACATTGATACATAGAGAACCGCCAGCCATGATAGCGCTTTCACGAGAAATGTGTACAACAGCAGAATCTGGTTGATTTTGGGGCATACTCTGTATATCCATAGTTTCGTCACTCTTCCCATCTCTCTGAACTTCCCACTCCACACTAGTCTGTCAACAGAGAAGGAAAGGATATGTGTTTAATTCAACACATCTTTCATTTTGCTGTTTTAGCAAACATAGTTAGACAACTTTTCTCTTTAGCGTCCGTATTTTAAGCATCCCTTCCTTCCTATGTCTGTTTGGACTAAGTAGTTGTAGGATAAGAACAACGAATCGATTATGGGAACAGCAACGAAACTATATATCTTTGGTATGCAATATTTTTATCTGTTGTTTCGTGAATAGCGTGGAAAGCTATGCACGAAAGTGTAACTGTCTATGTAGAAAAATAACAAAAAAGCAAAAGTAATCTGCTGAAATAAAACAGTGCATAATGATACAAATGATTTCAGAGATATCTACCCTGCTACTGTGATCGAGAACTATGTTGAAACTACTTTTCTAATACACACATTTCAAGATCTACTGAAAATAACTGAACCAAGTATGTCTTCAAAGTTGTAATTAAAATCTATGTGTTTAATGAAAAACATAAATTACTTTTTACAGTGAACTGTACATGCGTTTCAAGTTCTATACTATAGTCTACGTGGAAAAAAATTGGCATGCAAAATGTAACTGCGTTTCACACTACGATACAAAGTAGAAAATACACATAAGAAATCACTTACTGGGAGGGAGATGTTGTCATGGAAGTCTAAGTGATGATCTAACTCTTGCTTGATAGACGGTTGTGGCTGTGATGAAGGAGACATAGGTCGGCCACCATCTTCCATTTCACCTCCCAAGGCATTATTTAACTTTGGAATCACAGGAGGACTTGATTTGTAACTACATTGTGAGGATGCCTGAAAACAATAAATAAAAACCACACGGATTTTAAATGTACTAAAACCATTCGCTATTGTAACACATGTGTGGTACAATTGGACTAAAATTTCATTTGTATGACCTTACAACGCGATAAAAAATTTTTCAATGTTTATTTTTGTCTATAAATCATCTTTCGTTATCAATTTCATTTCAAAGCCTTTAGTGGTAGAGAAATAGTCTACAGTTTCCTTTATTATTGAAATATATGCAACTTAATCAGATTCAAATTTAATTTGCATGAATTTGCAACACGGTTAAAAGTTTTTACATGTCTCAATGTTTATTTTATCTATTTTTATCTAATCATTTCCGTTATCAATTTATTTTAAAAGTCAGCATGCAAAACAATATTTTAGAATTTTATGTGTTATTGAAATATGTAAAATAATATGTAACAATAAAATATGATGCTATAATAATTGATCGGCGTTTTAAAACGCAGATTAGCTTCTGCTTCATTTCTCAAGGTCGCAAGAAAGTATTTGAAAAGCTGTGCAATCACATATACATGTAATATGCGCAGATAACGAAATGCGATCACTATCTCCGAATTTTCGACGATACTCGTAACAAAATTTTGTGAAACACACATGTGACTACATGATGACACATACATGGCATATAGATATGCCTGCACGCACGCATGCACAGAGCCACGCGCGCGAGTACGCGGGAGCATATGTTTTCAAAATAATAATCGAAAAACTAGAAAATCAATCGAAATGAACATCGCAATCGAGATTTTCACGTATTAAAACGTACAAAGCTTTTAAATACATTTCGCGGAAATAATAAACAACGAAAATTGTAATAAACATTAAAAAAAAAAACATAAAAATGTGTAGAAAAACACATCGACACGTATTACAACTACATTCAGTAAGCATATGATTCATTGAATGATTCTGCTTGATTTTAATAGCATTGCTTGACTCTGTTCTGTTAATATGATTACGATATAGCTTATGAACAGATTTATGGAACGTGCAATATTCTGTAAAGTGACAGTAAATAAGAGAATATTTATTTACATTGTACTCCATTGCAATATACGTTAAAAACATTTCCTGACAAATTGTACCACTGAAAAATGAATAAAATCTATGCTTGAAGCATAAAAAAGTTTACTGTATCGTGGATATGGAAAAAATGAGTTTAAATCACAAGAAATGAAGCAATGTATCAGTAAAAACTAGTATAGTAATTTCCAACAGAAAGCAATGCATTGTTTTTGTACATTATACTCTAAAATTATTGACTCATACATTTTACTCCAAAATTCTTTGCTCTTACTCCAAAATTTTTTAACCTATTTTACTGAAAAATTCCTTGCAAGTGCATATTGCTACAAAATTCTTAAATGATGTAGAAAATAAAGAAAACAAACAGAAAGGTTTAAAATGAAATGTAGTAGTATAGTAAAAAGAAAACATACCAGTGAATCGAACAACAGTTAGAAACGTAAATAGAAACATATGATGTTGATAATTACACACCTGAGAATCGGACATGAACCGTTCGCTCGGTGGACCGCTAAGGGAAACGTCGTAGCTGCCCGAAGCCTTTCTTTTCCTCTTTTCGGGAAGAGGCTGAAGATTAGGCGAATCGGTATGCCTAACGCCAGTTTGCGTTTCCGGTTCTGGCGACGGGCTTTTCTCTTCCGCCTTGTTATTTACACTATTATCGGTGAGGCCTCTAATCTGTAATGCCTCCGCTGTTTTAAGGAACATCGGTAGTAGATGCTGACTAACGTTAACTTCTCCCTTATACATAAAGTGCAGCAACGCCTTCATTTCTGTGTCATTGACATCCTTCAGGAATATAATTGGATGGGGATGGGTATTCTGAAGGAAAATGCTCTCGAAATACGGACTGCATGCAGAGAGTATCGTCTGGTGTGCCTTGAAAGTGTCTCCGACACATGCCAGGGTTACGTCGCAGAGTGCCTCTCTGGCAAGCAACGAGCTGAGAACGTCAGTGAGGTTGGCTGGATGATTGTTCCACCGTAGACAATACTGTTGGTCCATCTTGTCTATCTCCAATCCCGACCCTACAACCAAACTAGCTGCCCTGAACTGTCCACACTAGGAGAGACTTTTTGATCAGCCTGACTACAGAATGACTCCCTAACCCTTAAAACGTTAACTCACACGCCTTCTCCACGCACACTCTCCTATATCGACTTTGACGATATCTCCACGGAGATTATATCGCAACTCTAGACCCACACAACTTCCTCCGTGCTTCTGCAAATGTGCCACATTGCAGTATAACTGTAAAACCCTTCAGGGTTCACGCGTCGCTACTATACGTGCCGAAAACATTTTTTTCGCATAACCTCGGCGACCGACGTATCACACCGTTCGCGATTTCACGTCGACGAACGTGCCGAAAATCCCGAGAAGGTTAGAATATTAATTGCGACGCAGTAAGTGTCACTCACGGATACGATAATATCCAATATCCGAAGATAATGTTTTCGGCAATGTCAATATTCGCGAGGCTTGGGCGCCATTGTCGGTCGGGACTCGTCTAGCCACGAGCCTTACTCGCGAAAACTCGGATTTGTTGATGCCCGATTTCTAACCATTCAAACACGCTCCACACGCGGCTTTATTTACCTAAACCCAGCGCCAGCTAACTAACGCACCGTACACACCAACGGCCCGGGTTTGTTTATCGTTCACGACGATTACTCACCTTTCGCAAACTTTTTGCCATTACAACGCCACCCGACCCTTAACGTCCACTGCCATACCAATCTGCCAATGCCTACGGCCTTATTTTTAAAATACTTTTGACCTTCGTGCATCTGCCGTGGGGAATGGCGCGAAGGGCGCTCGAATTCAAACGCGTCTGGACACGCGTTCACGCTTCTTTCAATGTTTTCCTATCGATTCGAACTTTTCATTCCTACGAATTATCGAGATTTCCTTTCGACATTATACTAAACATTTCTAACGCGTAACAGCTAAAAGAATATTCATGAAAACCGCCGTTTCAGACGACTTTGTATCTTTCCGTAGAGAAAACATAACCTTTACCGCGCATTTCAAATATTCTACGACGAATGCCTAGCGTTCGAGAAAAATATTAATGCATTTTCTAGAAAGATATTATCCGTTATCGGATTAACGCGAATGAATAAACGTTCGGAAGAATTCGCTTAATCTATTAACGGTATAAACAAGTTATTTAACGAAACACGATGATATTATACATCGTGTAAAATTGAATATACAAATAAATAAATAAATTGTTGAATTTAATTGTAACTTTTTAGGTTTATATCAAAATCTGAACAATTCTGTTACAAATATTAACAACAGTTATGTAAAAAATTCTATTTCTACAGATTAAAATAATTCTAGAAATTTTAATTTCAAACATTCGTTTGGTAAAGTAAAACATTAATGTTTAGAGAATAAAAATATAAATAAATATAAAATTCTACGATCTCTCTAGAAATTTATAATATGTTTAAACAATACTTCTGAACTTCTGTATATAGTTAACTTTAAATAAGAAAAAGACAAGTAACAATTAAAATAGAAATATACAATTTCTATTTCCGGATAAATAAATAATCTCAGAAAATTCTACGATCCACCTACGTCCCTAATCGTCACGAATAATTCATTGAAAAATGCAATTATCAACAGCGTGACCACAGAAGAAAATTGCATAAGAAACAAATCGATGCAACGAGAAGAAACGACCTAAATTTGCAATCGTAATGCTCGCATCGATTCGCGGACGCGTTCCAAAGATTTATTTAAAAATCGCGGAGGCTTGGACGAGCATTAACGACTGATTTATCCTGGTTTAGGATAATCGTGGATCCTGCGGGAAACATTTACAACCCCTTAACAACGTTTGTACTCGCGGCGAAACGGCAAAGAGGACCGAAAAGAAACAAAAAGAAAGAAAATCCTCCGGAAGTGAATTATCTGTATCTTCTTTCGATCTGTTTTTTTTTTATCCTTTTTCTCTCGTGCTTTTATATCTTTTTGCTTCTTTCGCGAATGGAAAACGAGAGCGCGTGCAGAGAGAGAGTTTCGCGCAATACGAGCAGGGATTACGTTTCCCCGGAAAATCATCGAGTGCAAAGGGGTCGTTCGGCTTCATTTGACTGCAATAAACGGTAATTCACGCAAATCGCGAGCTTTCTGATATTAATTTCGGCCGGCCGCGAGCCGGACGATAATCGTGTTAACCATACGAAATCAATAGGTAGCGGGAAAATTGGAAAATCTCCTTAATCGGTTTTCGAATATGGATTTACAAGCTTTGCCTGACCATTAACAGATTTAATCCGCACTTTGATTGGCACTGCGCGAAATTACAATTCGCATGCTTGTTCTCCGGTTGGAAGATACAAGGGGTGGTTGCACGAGGACGAGGAGGAGGAAGAGGGAGGATAGGGGGGGTGTGATGGTAAATAGGAATCCGGTGTATTAAACGGACAACGCAATGAGCATAATTGGATTTATCTCGGGGCCGTGTTTCTCAGGGTTTAAAACGATCCGATCGCCGGTTTCATTGGCGAATTAAACGGCCTACCCACTTTCCTATCACCTACGAAAAAACAGTTACTCAACGATCGTTCGGCAAACGCCGATTTGCGATCGGCATTGTTTTACGAATGATGCTGAAACGAAACGAATTCGTTGCTCGCGCGATTATGGGGATTCTAGCTTTCGAATACTTTCGGCAAGACCGTTCTGAAAGATCGGCGTTGATCGATTTTGTATATTCTACTTTCAGAACATTTTTTCCGGATCATTTTCAGAGATCGGTGAGGTTTAGAAATGATATTAGAATTGCAAGGATTGAATTCTCCTGTGATTCTATATATTCTACTTTCAGAATATTTTTTCCGGATCATTTTCAGAGATCGGTGAGGTTTAGAAATGATATTAGAATTAGAAGGATTAAATTCTCCTGTGATTTTATATATTCTACTTTCAGAATACTTTTTCTGAGCATTTTTAAAGATCGGTATTGTTTAAGAAATTTTTCAGAATCTCGAAGATTTAATTCTCTTCATTTGCGATTCTGTAGATTCTACTTTCAGAATATTTTTTCTGGATCATTTTCAGAGATCGGTGAGGTTTAGAAATGATATCAGAATTGCAAGGATTAAATTCTCCTGTGATTTCCTTGTTTCTATTTTCAGAATACTTTTTCTGAGCATTTTTAAAGATCGGTATTGTTTAAGAAATTTTTCAGAATCTCGAAGATTTAATTCTCTTCATCTGCGATTCTGTAGATTCTACTTTCAGAATATTTTTCCTGATCATTCTTGGAGACTGATAGCTTTGTAGACACGCATTAAAATCCTAACTATTCGATTCTCCAAACCTGCGATTCTATACGTTCTACTTTCAGGATATTTTTCCTAAGCATTGGCAGAGATCATAATTTTTTAGGAACCGTATTAGAGTCTCTACGATTCAGTTCTGTTGAGCTACGAATTTATACAGTCTACTTTTAGAATATTTTTCCTGACCGTTTGTAGAGGTCGTAATATTTGTAGAACCGTATTAGAACCTCTACAATTCAATTCCGTTGAGCTACGAATTTATACATTCTACTTTCAGGACATTTTTCCTAAGCATTGGCAGAGGTCGTAACTTTTTAGGAACCATATTAGAATCTCTACGATTTAATTCTGTTGAGCTACGAATTTATACATTCTACTTTCAGAATATTTTTCCTGACCGTTCGTACAGGTCGTAATCATTGTAGAATCGTATCAGAATCTCTACAGTTCAATTCTGTTCAGTTATAAATCTACACATTCTACTTTCAGGACATTTTTCCTAAGCATTGGCAGAGATAATAATTTTTTAGGAACCTTTAGCTACGAATTTCTACATTCTACTTTCAGAATATTTTTCCTGATCGTTCGTAGAGGTCGTAATCTTTGTAGAACCGTATCAGAATCTTTACAGTTCAATTCTGTTGAACTACAAATTTATATATTCTACTTTCAGGACATTTTTCCTAAGCATTGGCAGAGATAATAATTTTTTAGGAACCATATCAGAATCTCTACGATTTAATTCTGTTGAGCTACGAATTTCTACATTCTACATTCAGAACATTCTCCCCGATCATTTTTCTAGGGACGGCAATAATTAAAGAACAGTATCAGAATTCCACCGATTGAATTCAAGCATTGATTCTCTGTATTCTGCTATCGGAACGTTTTTTCCCCTCGTTTCCTATTCGCGCGTCGAAATAACCAGAGCGCACAGATTAAAAACGAGTGCCAGATCGGATTTGCCATAGCCAGGCAGAGTAATTACCGAAAGGGCGTTGCTGTGAGCTCTCGCCTATTAACAAACCTGCGACTGGCCGAAGATAAAACCCAGCATCGCTGGCCAGAAAAATCACGAAATTCGTTTCGGCCGTCGTAGAAACGGCCTATCAACGGCATTCTCCGTCGATAGCATCAAATAAACGATTACGCAACGGATTGCGAACCGGTTTCTCGAATAAGTTCTTCCGACAGTGTTCCGATCGTCCGAAGAGAACTTTTCTTAGGCTAAGCAACAACGAATACGAACGATTCGAACGCGGCGCGAACGAAAACAAGAAAAACGAAAAATCACGAAAGATCAAAGATCAATGTTAAGGACAGAAGAGAAAGATCTATGTGTGCGAGAGGAGGCTTATCTATCGTTGGCAAAAGGAAACACGGACCTGTAGATCCTCCACGCAGCTGGGCTACCGGCGAGCATCACCGTTATCTGCATAATTATCTCGCCGCGGCCTTGACTGTTCCATGGAGGAAAACACGTCGAACGTGTCGGGCCACGACACGTTTCTCTTTCCCAGCAAGACTGCCAGGGAAAACTCGCTTTTCCCGTCTTCCATGCAGATCTTCAGGGACGATCTTCGCGGCGATGCACACCGGAAGTGCAGCGGTGCCGCGCGAGGCCCGCGCGTGTGCACGATTTTTCATTTTCTCTTTATTTCTACGCGAATTTTGTTGACTCGAATCTTCTTTTAGTTCTCTTAACGTGACACATGCGTATTTGTTTAATTTTATATTTATAAATATATATATATAGATAGATAGATAGATAGATAAATAGTGTATACGCGTGTATGTTTTTCTCTCGAGCCAAAGCGGCCTTCCGCAAAATTTAATGCAGCAAGTCCGCAATACCGTCCCGATAAGAGCACGAATGCAGCTGCACTCGGCCACGCATTTTCCCAGCGACAACGCGACAGCGAAGACTTCCATCTTTCATCTTCGATCGCAACGAGACCGTATCAACGTATGCGTTTCGTGAAATTCTAATGCCGCGAATATTTTCTCAGCGACTCTTTGCGAGACCGCTACCAGAACGGACATGTGGACGTCTCAGTTTCGCCAAACTATTTTGCAATTGTCGTTGTTAGTCTCACAGCGAGAGTGCATCGGTGCAGCGCTCGTAAGAACGATACCAGAACGGATCCGCCTTCGCCTAAATGCTGCGCCATTCTCTTCCGGTTTTTCCGAATATTTTCCCCCGGGGACTAGGTTAGAGTTAGTGTTAACCCTTTGCACTCGAATGGCGCCTGTAAGGTGATACTAAAACTTGCCATACTATTATTTAAAGAACTTTTACATGGCTAGGTTTCCAGTTGAGAAATCGATAAAAATTTGAATGTCCCAAGTACGAGTCACTGTGATTAATTTCGTATGAACGAAAGGAAATGAACTATCTACAATGGAGCTATTGTAGATGAAAATAGTATTTCGATTTTGGAGTAGAATTGCTTCGAGTGCAGAGGGTTAACAGTACCGGAATACGTAAGGAAGAACAAGGGCCTAGATTTTGTGCGCATCTTTAAAAAATCTTTCAAAAATGCCCAACAGCGCTTCTTTCGCTTTCGAAAGCCTCGACGGTTCGTTTTATAAAATTGCAGCATGATTTAGGATGTTTCGAATAGTTTCCCTGGGATCTTAGAGTGCGTCTGAGGACTTCCGGAAGGCAGTAAGAAGGGACGCGGAACCGCATCGACGCTTCCGTTTTGCAAAACCGTTGTGCAACGAATAATTTTTAGATTCTACTTAAAATTTCTAGGGATTAAGCTCGTGACTGCATTTATGGTTTGCGTTTTATAAAATTGTCGG